>JAGFPH010021420.1:0-13358 GCA_018207615.1 Philaenus spumarius | reverse complement strand
TACTGCTCTACAACTTTGAAAATAAATGTTTTGGTCGAAAACTTCTTGGTTTAGAAGTTATAAGCGAAAAACCGACAAAAATCCGAACATTTTTATGTTTTTCGCCCCTCCCTCCCCCCTCGTTAGCTCAGATTCATCGAGTTGGAAAACTTGACAGCGTCATCCCACAACATCCCCGAACAATCTGTAAAAGTTCCATTAACTTCGGAATTTTTTGCAGGTACAATGTACATATCTACTAGTCTAATCAGGGAAGGCAGTGTTGAGGTTTAGGTCAGTCAGTTTGTGCCAGTTCTTTGCTAGAGTGCTACAGTCATACAATTTTGGTGATTTTTTTTTTTAGATATTTGGTTTTTTAAGTTTATACAGTAGTTGTTTTTAAGCTCAATCTGTGTTTTGTTCAGTTATTTTGTGTTTGTGAAGTTCTGTGTATTCTATTAAACGATGGTTGAAATTATTGACAGTGAACTTCTTATTTCATTAGTACAGCTAGGCCAGTTCCTCTCTTACTTATACTCATACTCATGCAAGAAGACAAGCCAAGTGAAGCTAATTATCGGGAAAAAAGGTACGTACACGATAAACAATCGGTAGGTATAAACGCTACTTAAATCGCTTAGGTACGACCAAAATCAATGTGTGTGTAACTAGCCTTAGTGTTAAAAACATATATGAAAATTAAAACTGACAATATGTTAAATGCTTTCTAATAAATGAGGAATCAATTACGTCCATTTAACATTGCAAATGATTTGTGGCATTTACTAAACACTAACACAGCCTTGAGTTCTTAGTACGACTTTATAGATTCTTATTTACATGAAATCTATTGTATCGAAACCTTCTGTGACAATATCGATTCTTTTAAACGTCGACTCCGTTCAATAAGCCAGCCTGTGTGTCGTTTAGTAATTTCCATAGCGAGCGGAAATATTGCATCGAAACAATCTATATTCCAGCAGAGTTCGTCATTCGATGAAAGCATAGAACAATAACAGCTGATTGGGAAGGAATTGTGGTCTGCTTCCGCTTTCCTGATTGCTCTGTTACTGGTTAAATTTATCAACTTTTATGAAATCTAAGAAGACGACATATATTAGAACGAGTTTCAAATTGTTAATAGAACATAGAGGCCTTGTCTTATGCACGGCTTCGCTTCGCTCGCAACGTATAAACTCGTCCGTTGGGCCTCGGATTAGAAGATGGCCCCAACGTAAAATCCCCCATGTTTATTTGAACCGTATACTTTTATTGTATTTCACGTTTTGATCGATTTTGGGGAACGAAGCGAGCTATAAGGATGTGTAAAAGAACAAAATGTGCAGAATAATATCCTATATTTATTTTTTTAGATTAAACTATAATGATACACCATGATCGGTGCTCATTTACTACTACCGACCTTAGGACTTACCATAAGGGTCAATGCAATAGTTCATCTTTCCTAATGGACTTTCTCTAATTTGTTCCAATAATCTGTTTAAAAATGGCGGCCATTTAAACATTTTAAACGAAAAAACTCGAAAACAGTAAATTTGTATTAAAAAAAAAACTACAAAATTACATGTTGGTACCTTAATTGTTTTATTTCCTATTTAATGGTATAACTGACAAAACTATCGAACAAAGGGTGACTGTAAACCCGCGACTAAAATTCAACTGACGCGCTCAACATTAAACAAAGCAACAAAGTGTACGCAATAATTAATTTGCATGAGCGACTAAGTTGGTCGCTGTTTCATTGTTATCCTTTGTCTGATGGTTTTAACAGTCAAAACATTCGATAGGTAATTAAAAAGGCTACTCAAATTTACAAGTTTCTCATACAATATTACCGTTTTTGAGTTCTCATTTAAAATTGTTAAGTGGCCGCCATTTTGAAAATAGTTATTGGTACAAGATGATTATTTGGTTTGCAAATTAAGTCTTTAAATTGATTAGAAACGAGCAAAATTCAAACTCAACTCAATCGGTTAGGCACATTAAGCAGTTTTAGAGTTATTAATTATTTAGTGAAAAAAAAGGCAGATGGCTGGTAAAAGTAGATTTTCCGAACATATGTTTATATTAAGTTTTTCTTTATTTTGACCCATATGACTATCTCAAAGAATTATCTCCGACCTTTAAAGGATCACCCTGTATACAGCAACAATAATAAAAAAAATTAAAATGTAAATCAAGAACGAAAGTCCTTACCTACTCTATATTCTAATCGTTCTCGATCGTCATAATAGCAATCCGCCGGACTCATCAAATAGCAGTGATATTGTACACTCGTATTGTGAATATTTTATTTGAGTTTCAAATTCATTAAGCAAACCTAACAGATACAACTTTTAACTTTGTTTTATATTTAGCTGTTTTTTCTAAACGGAGGTCAAAATCCGTGGCTGGCAAATGCATTTACAAAGACATAATAACGTGAATACATTCGAAAATGCTCAAACACTTTAACTCTCGCCCCCCCCCCACCCAAATAGGTTTACTAAAATCAAAACAAACAATATTTCACCTAGAAGAGAAGAATCTTATTTATTCTACTTTTTTCCAGTTAGTTTAGCGAATGCAGAGAATTAGAGCAACGCCAAAAAACAAACGCTTTCACCAAGCTCAAACTGCAATTGGCTAACTTTTGTTGGACCATATATCGAGGGCTTAGTGGTAAAACCACCAAAGTCATATTTTGCTAACTTTTCAGGAGAGCAAAAACAAACTTTAAACTTCCTTGAAAATTAAGTTTTATTTTTTAATTCGAACATATAGCCCAACTAAAACTGTGCTGAGTAGTGTCATTTAAAATAGGCCATTCTTTATTTTACTAAGTGAAACAAAACAAAAATAACAGACTTGGGTTCTTTTACCACTAGTAAATGAGTTTTTTTTTAAAGAGTTAGGGTGTTATACTAAGGAGGGATAACTTAACACAAGTTTCAAAGTAATCTTTATTTAATTACATAATAGTAGTTTATGGCAGGATTTAAATTTAAATGTTGAGAAAGTCGATTTTGTTGACTATCAGTGTTTTCAAAATCTTGTTCAAAATATTCCTCGAGCGTTGGTTCTTGTGTTTTTTCAATAATCCCTTTTGGTTTAGGGGACGTCTTCAAACGTTGGATCCAAGTATGATGCTCTTTAGGGAAAACATTTGATTTGCACAATTTTAACAAATATTTCTTCTTTGCATCTGAGATAGTATAGATACTCTGTAAAGTACAGATTTTTGAGAACACACTGCTTTTTAGGTCTTCCTGATTCGTTTTGCACTGTTTTTAATTCCTTATAGTCTCCTTTAAAATCATCACTAAATAGGACAGTTCCAGGTTTTGCTTTCTCATACCGTAAAAGTCTAATTTTAAACCAGTTTACAGTTTTTCGAGTTGAGTCAGTGGTCCTATTTTCAAGTACGTTGACAAATCTTTCAAATCTAAAAATTCATCAAACTTAAGCTCTTTTGTCAAATATCCACTTTTCGCTGGATTCTTCTTTTTGTTCATTTTCCTGTCAGACCTTACCATACCAAAAACTGTCAACCAATATCTTATGCACATTTTGTTGACCTATCTCACAAATTAACTTCGACCGGATCATTTTCACAATCACACTAAAACTGCACTTTGAACACAATGTTTTAAAAGTAATTGCAACTTTCAGGTAGAGGTAAAACAACCCAAATGACATTTGGGTGAACAAAAATCAGCTCATTTATGTAGCAAGAACAAAAGTCCATAGAGGTACAACAACCCAAATGACATTTGGGTGAACAAAAATCAGCTGACTCATGTAGCAAGAACAAAAGTCCATAGAGGTAAAACAACCCAAAAGACATTTGGGTGAACAAAAATCAACTGACTCATGTAGCAAGAACAAAAGTCCATAGAGGTACAACAACCCAAATGACATCTGGGTGAACAAAAATCAGCTGACTCATGTAGCAAGAACAAAAGTCTGGTTTGTTAACTTGTGTGATTTTACCTCAACAGAAATAAGGTAAAAATTATTTGGGTGAAATAATTTTTAGGATTCACATGTTTATTAATGTATGTGCGGACAAGGGTGTTTGGTGGTTTTACGTCTTGTAGATTCAAGATTCTGTTATCAGTGAATTGAAATATCTCAATTTTTACAAAAACTGGACTTGCGTGGTTTTACTACTAGCCCTCGACATACAACTGATTCTACGCAAATATTTTACACTAAACTTGTAGCGCGCTTGATTCATCAACAAACATGTCTAAGTGGAATGGAAAGTATGTGCTACTCTAAAATATTATCCTTTGGAAACTTTACCATTCTCACGTGTAGACGTGTGCTAAACCTTGTTACTTTACAAATGTTGGCGTTAACACCTACTCACATAACTCTTTGTACATGTTATTTCCTTTCTAGTTGTACGTTCCAAATGTAGAGGGCTAAACAACTCGTTAGGGAAATGTAATGCCGCCTTAGCAAGACTCGAATTAATTTAACTAACCAAAGCAAACTAATGCCAGATTGTTATTAATTATAATATTATTTATTAATAATTGCTTGATATTAGATTTCATAACAATTAATTCTTAATAAAATAATGATTCTAATAATCCTACAATAAAGGAGGTAATGTCTGGTCTCGAGTCTTTCTTAAAGTACTACGATAATTAATTGCATTTGGCTTCTTGAACTCGCCCCCTCTGCTCTTCAATGCTTTAACTTAAATCATTAAATTTGTTCTCTTCAACTTCTGTAAGGCTGCATTGTATCGATTTCATTTGAGGAGTAAACACAATTGCAAGCACAAAAACACTATGGTGTTGTTTATCTGTTCAACACAATCATAGCATCAAGATAGAAAATAGACAAATACTAAAAGCACCAAAACATTACTTAAATAGATTTCTTTTGAAATGAACACGAGTTTAACTCAAGGGTCAAACCATTTTTACACGTTTAATAACTTACTCTATGTTCAAAACTAACCATCTAATTAATAACAATAACCATACAGAGACAAATTATACATTGGTAAAGTAAAAAGAAACGACAACTTTCAACACTCAATGTTGGTGAACATATTTGTCGATACTTTGTATCAAATTTTTGTTCCAATATAGTTTATTGTAAATTATATGAGGTTCTCTAACAATATTAGTTTAATTAAAATTTTAGTTGGAATACATGCAAAAATAGAATACGGTAGTTGATGGAAGAATAAAATGTTTAACATTTTCTGAAATACTTTGTAAACAACATACCTCAAAATTGAAATAAATATAGTTTTTAACTAAATTAAGTAATACTCCCGATGAAAATATTTTGTCCTCCAGCTACTATAAGAGCTCTTTTCTGCCTCATTAATAGGGTACAAAGAACCACTTATCATGAGGCGGAAAAGTGGTCGTATAAAAAGCATCGAGTTCACTTAGTCGCCTGCCTATAGGCGAGTTGGATGTTTGTTTTTGTAAATAAGAATGTCCATGTTTTAATTAAGTTTGTTCCATAATAAAAATTAAATTATTTACTAAGAAAAATGTTGTGTTAGGAGTGCCCAACATTGGTCAACAAAAACATCAAAGTGAAATATTTTTTAATTGTTGGAATATGTTAGCCTGCATAACTATGCCAAATGTATTTGTGGCGCCTTAATCAATTCTGGATAAAATCCAATGAGACAAACGTCAGACCTTACAAGGGTTCCCCTTTTACTTTTCAAGTACGGAACCCTAAAGTTATTGTAAAGCAAATAAAGCGTTTTCCTTCTCAAATTAAATCAAATGAGAGCAAATGGGTCCCCAAAAAAAAAACTGTCTTTTAAACCATCCCCAAACAAATTGTATTTTAAACATTTTCTAAAGCATCTCAACTCCCAGAACAACAAATGAATTTAAACTTTGTCGGAATTGCACTTAGAAACTTAAATTACAAAATTGAAGCTATCTACTCCAAGTTAAAAGATCGTAACAAACTTAAACCCGGACTCTACTCACGAGATGCGGTAAGGATTCCAACAATTTCCTGTTCAGACTTTACATTCCGCTCTCACGAGTCACGTGACTATTTTTCTAAACGTCTATTGGATACACACGTAATAGATCTGCTTTTAAAAGCAGATAAGGTAAACTTGAATTGCTGTTAAATGAGGTGCTAATTTTCAAAACATTTATGAAGATTTAGGTTTTTATACTATCATATAAACATAGATTGCGAAATCCTTCATTTCCTGGTATCCACCATTTTTTTTTTTACAAAATAGTTAATGTCTTTTTTTGTAGGAAATATATTGAACGCAAATTTATGATACATATTTCGTATAAAATCTTTTACCCATGTAAAAAAAAATGAAAACGTTTTTCATATATTTTCAAAATGGCATATAGTTTTTAAATACTTATTTTGCTGTTTTTTTTTCAATGTATTTATTTTTGAGTTTCATCCGCATTTAACAGTTAATTTATCTTCGTTAATTTTTCAACGCATTTTGTTGATAATACAGTCTACGATTTATTTGGTGACCTCTTTTAATTAAATAAAATCATAAATTTAAAAAACCAATAGTTACGCGTTCCATAGTAAGTTAATTTCTTTACAGTTTTGTTTCCAAATCAAATTATTTAATTTGTTTAAACAAAGTTTTATTTAATTACATTTTATGTCAATATTTTAATTGTAATTTAACTGCGTAGAGAAATGTTTGATCAGGCTTACGGTTCGTGAATAAGGCAGACGAACCTATGCAGAATATTAATATATATATGTTTAAGTATTTATATTGATTAAACTAAAATAGCCATTTAGAATTTATCTATAAAAAAATAATATCAATGATATACGCTTTTTTCATTTTAAGAAAATGTGTAATGATGGACACATGCAGTATGGTGTATTACGCTTATATAGAATCGATATTAAGATATGATATTGTTTGTGGGGAAATGCAGCCGGTATTATTAAAATATGCTTATTGCAAAAGAAGATTATAGGAGCGATAACCAATTTGAGTAGTAGGTTGAGTTATAGACATGTTTTTAGGCAATTGCATTTTTTTATTTTGTCAGGGCTCTATATATATGAAATTTTAGTGTGGTTTCATATGAATAAACATAAAATAGAAACAATCCTTGACGTTCAATCACAGCTAAAGTACAAGACATACAAATAATTTCAGATTTCCCTCTTATCACTTAAAATTATATGAAAATACTCCACTATATATGGCGTTAAGACTGTATAACAAACTGCTACAGGGGTTAAAAAAATTGAGAAATTAATCTTTGAGGACAAAATAAAATTGAAATTATAATCTGAGATTGAGGTTATGATGTAGATGTTAGTACTTAGTAAGATAAATTGATTACTAGTATATATTATATCAAAGCCCACTAAAGAATAGGTACCGTTGAGCGACGGGCTTGTGTACACCGAGACCTTGAACGCTCCAATCGCCATAGTGCGACGTTGTCACGTTCTTCCCACGATTCTAACTGACTGCGGCTGACTCAACGCATTTATAATTCTTTAAACTGTGCGATCAAGCCCCGATCGGTAAATACCATTAGTGTTCGAGGCTAGTAGATATGGCAAAGCTGCGCGCCCATCCTATTGGCCGCCTCGCAACGGTATTCTTTAGTGGGCTTTGATATAGTTATAGATTTTGTATGTATTAGTTATAGATTTCTTATGTATTAATTGTAGACACTGCACCTGTTTTCTGTGTGAGAAAATGTATAAATTTGTGCAATAAAGAAAGTAAAGTCAAGTAAATATTAAAAACAAATTAAATAATGATTCACAAATGCAAGACTATCACAGGAAGACCAGGTCTGCAAGAGTAAGTCTAGAACAAGATTTAATAGAATTTTTAAATTCTGTATCAAAAATCTATACCTAATTTATTTACAAAAATTATTTATTCTTTTTTTCCCATTTTTGAATTTTGAATTAGGTACGGACAGAGCATGCAATTTGTAAGACTATGCCAATTTTTTAAAACTATTCTATACACAAGTCTTACGGAAATAAGAAACAGGTTGCGCGTTCAAGTCCACGCAACCGCTCAGTATTGCCATGTTGAACGGCTACTGCACGCAAAGTAGATACCTTAAATTTTTAACTTGGCCCACATCACAGTTGTAGAAAATGGTCAAATGGGGAACAATTGTGAGTGTTAAATTACAGATAATTGTGTTATCACCTCCTATGATGACAGTGAACTCTGTGGGAATATGATATTTTTCTCTTTCTGTTTTTTTCTAAAGATACAAAATGTCACACACAGAAACTCTTCAACTCAGAAATGTCAACTCTTGTACAAATCCAATATTATATAGAGCTAAAGTAGAACATAAAATCATAGAACATGTTGTATTTCTTAAACATTATATTTAACACATGCACAACGCAATACATAAAACTTGCAGAGCTTGTATATAACTTACCTCAAATACATAAATATTACATCCTCTAGGCTACATTAAAGTATATAGAGGATTTATAGCCAAATCGAGTTTATTACTAGTTGTTTGAAACTGAGCATTATACGATACATAAATTGTATTGAAATGCACGTAAAGCGAAATAACGGGAGCCAATAAAGGGAAGCGATGAGATAGTTTGTAACTTTAAGATGAATATAGGTTTCTACGATTCTGTTTTGTTACGATCATTTGCTTCTCCAGTTATTAAGTTCAATAGTGTAATGTAATAAGAGTGCATGTCAGGTTAAGATGTATGGGGAATTCAGAGAGTCGTTGAATGTACTAGCAAAGGTCAAGCTGATATTGACTCCAAGACAATACGGAATCCTAGATACTGAAATGTCTGATGAGCTGGCAAGGGAAGATTACAATTGTCCATTTTAGATGGCCCTCAACAGCCATGGGACAGAATTAGATGAGAAGAAGATAAAGACAGCAAGTGACTTCACTGTTAGTAGGTATGTGCAAGGAGTCACTGGTGGAACTGACAAAGGTAAAATCAGATTAAGCTGATCCAGATGGCAGTACAATGTGAAGTCAAAGGCAATGATAAGGCTGGTAAGAGAAGGATCATCCACATAGGTTGCCGTAAAACCAAAGGCAGTAATAGTCCAGTCATTTGAGCCAGAAAACAGGATCAATCTCGGAATGAGAGATAATAAGCTGTAAACTCGTATAAACCTTTATTTTGGCATTCTAAAAGTTGTCTTATAAAATTTCGTGTCCGCGTCTTAAGATATTCAAGGTCAAAGGTCACAAAAATCAGTGTTTTCAAAAATCTCGTTTCCTATGGTTTCAATACTATTTGCATCTATTCTACAAATTGTAGAACATAAAATTCTCTACAGATTTTGTTTATAACATTTTTTTATACGGTTAACCGTTTTTGAGAAAGAGCGCGGAGAGCACGCAGAGCTTACCCATGCATAGTATAATGCAAGATCAACCGTGAGTTCCAGTAAATAAAACGTAGTATAGGCCTAAAGTTAATAAATCTTTAAAAGAATTCCATAATTATGATTAATTTGCATTGTTTCATAATTAATACACAATATTTATTAATATTTTTCATTTATCTAATATATATTCCTTTAATTATACTTACCTAATTCGTGCAATTAAAAAATTTTTATCACTTAAAAAAAGTATTTCACTTAACAATTTTTTAATGACACGAAGTAGGTAAGTATAATTACATATATATATTCGATAAATGAAAAATACTAATAAATATTATGTATTGATTACTAAACAATGCAAATTAATCACAATTATGGATTTTTAAAGATTTATTAGCTTTATACTACGTTTGATTTACTGGGACTAACGGTTGACCTTGCATTATACTATGCACGCTCTATCTCAAAAACGGTTAACCGTATAATAAAATGTTTTAAACAAAATTTGTAGAGAATTTTATGTTCTACAATTTGTATAATAGATGCAAATGGCATCGAAACCATAGGAAGCAAAAAACTCATTTTTTTTTACTTTTGACCTTGAATATCTTAATAAGAGATTTTATGAGACTTTTGAGTGTACTTTTAGAATGCCAAAATAAAGATTTATACGAGTTTACAGCTTATTATCTCTCATTCCGAGGTGAAACCCCTAATTTGAGTGGACTATAAAGGGGCTGGTAAGGGAGGAAACATTTACTCTTTGTGTGCCAGGATAAAATATTAAGCAGCGAAACAGCCCTGTAGCCTGTCTACAATATGGACTGAACACAACTAATTTAAGGTAATTATTTCAAAATAATAAGACTACGATCTAAGATAGAGCAGCGTGGAAAGTAGGGAAAGGGATAATAATTGTTGACAGTAAAATATCTTCCCGGAGGAAACTTATGGAAGAATGATGGGTGGCTGATAATTGTAAAACGGATGGACGTGAAAACAGTGCAGATGGAACTACAGCGCACTAAACTAATTGTTCAATTAAGGGAAGTCATATAATCCAGACAGTAATAATAAACGGTACCAGATAACTGCCACATACTTTCTCCCAGTTGAAACTTTATACCTTCCCAAGAGTAGCATAGGAGGTCGTTATTTAGAATTGCAAAAGTAGGAAAATGTTACCATGGAAAATATTAGGTGCATGTAACACATATCCATATATTATTATTATTTAAACTATTTTTGGGGTTCAGGGAGCACCAAAATAGATAATTCCACTAAAAATTCAAATTCGAAAATTTGGACGAAAACAATACTTTCTCCATATACTACGTGTAGGGTGGAGAAAGTAAAAATTAACAGGAGGTTACAGCAGAGAATATCGTCGAATTTTATTTTAAATAATTACTAAGCACTAAACTGATTTTTAAAACGACGAAACTATTCCTAAAATAAATTAACACGTTCCTTTAACATCTTATTAGCGGTTTTTACCAGTTATTTTATCTAAGTGCAACAATTAAATATAAATAATGAATCATAAATGTAAATAATTCAACCAGGCCCTATACATAAGACCGCGACTATTTATGTTTGTCTTTTTATCAATTATTTGTATAGGCTACGTACTGTTTGTTCACCATATTGTTTAAGTACAATGAGTTTATTTCCGTAACACAACAAGCATGGTGCGACAGAGAGGGTTCTATATATCGACCAGCTCTGTCACGCCACTATTCTACAGAAATACAAAGTTAATTTTCATATTACGTTTGATTTTGAAATAAATATTTGACTTTTCAAGGTATCGGTATGGTTTAATATCCCTGAATACAAATTTAAGATAACTAGGTACTCTTTTTATAACATACTAGGGGAAACCCCTGCGTGCTCCACACGCCAACCCCGTTGGAACCTTTCTTTATAACAAAGGTGTAGGATTAATAATAACCCCCAAAGCTAAGATGGTAAATAATGTTAAATGTTCAGATCAAATTATTTCGTATATTTTATAGCGGCAGTTATAATAAAGGTTAAAAGAACCAGCAAGGCTTAGGTCTACACTTTAATACAAACCTAACCTAAAAATTAGAAATAGAAATAGTTGCTTCAAAGTGTTGAATCAGGTGTTATGGAAATATTGGAGCAAACAGCTGTTTTATCTATCTGGTATTTTATTCAATTAGTTGGTATGGTAATTCATCAGTCTAGGCCAAACCTAAGAATTTTATCCGACTAAATTTACGAATATTGAAATAAAAAATGTTTTTATAAAAATTAATTGTAGCCTAGGTTACTCAGGGTTAGTGTAGCTTTTTATTAGTAAAACAATTTTATCAATCGGTTCAGTAGTTCCAGAGATTAAACAAACAAACAAATTTTACCTCTTTATAATATTAAGTTTTAAGTTAAAATAGGCTATATTTAGAACTTTAGATAGAATGAAGAGTAGAAGGAAGACGTCTTTAATTTGCCATTCTATTTTAAGACCCGTCAGTTGTCCTCGAAATTCTTTGAGTCCAAATGAAAGGTCTTAGTATTTTCTCTTCCTTCTGCGTTTTTTTTTTAAATTTTTATTCTTTTTTTTTATGTGTAATTATTTTATTTCGTGTAAATGTAGTATAATGTATTTAATATGATATACGTCAAAAACCGCTGACTTATCTCACAAAATATATCTCTAATAAATATACATATAATTTAAATCTGTGTTATTAAATTAATATATTAAATAATTCAAAGTGTTTCTTCCAGTTAACAAACAGATCAGAGTATCACTAAAATGAAGAGAAGAGCAAATTCTCCAACCTTCACCTGAATTTCATTATTTTATTACAGTGACAGCTATTAACATAATTACAACGTTTAGCTACAATGGTAAAATAATGACACTTTCTGGTATAAAGCTAGTAAAAGTCTCATATCTAAATTATAAAAGTAATGGCTTAGTTATTAAAATTTAAAAGACACATCAATGATACCAAATCGACGGAATTTGTGAGTTTGTACTTTTCATATTTGTAGAGGTAACACAAGTAAAATGTATGTTTTATAATTTTTCCTTCACTTTTGAGTTTGAATTTACTACAAAACCCTCGAATGAAATTGCAGTGCAAAATTGAAACAAAATTAAATGAGATATGAATGTGATACACATGAACAGATATCAAATTATAAGAAACTATAAATTTTCTTTTATATTACGAAGCTGAGAAACGTGAGTGAACCTTTTGAAACTAAGTAAGTTTCAAGGAATTATAAGTCGTAATGCCATTGACGGTTTCTCGAATAAACGCATTAAATGTACTTTCTAGACAAAACCTGAATAAATTCAAACTGTACAGAAATTTTATTTGACATGACTTCTATACGGTCACAGTTTTACTGACAAAATTTTAACTAAAGTTGTTTTATGAGTTTGTCTAAAGAAAATGGTATAGCTACAAACAGAAATCAAAAAATAAAATTTTTTGGGAATGATGAAAAATGAAATAAGTTTTCATGTCAAGTTTGTGCTGGGCAAGTTCATTAACATGAAGGTATCGTGGGTTGGTGTACAAACAGGAAGAGTGGGGAAATTTTGAAATTCTGACCAGGACAATGATATCTGGCCCGGATTCGTAAAAATATTAGAAACAGAGGGCTTTAATTTTTCAAACAAACAAACAAATTGAGAAAACATAATCAGAAGAAAATATTCTTTGACTTGAAAAGAAAACGTATGATGGAAATAAAATTATCTAAAAATATGTAGTTGGAAACGCTCACAACGCACCAAGCGTTAAGCCAAGGGATAAGCCTGGAAGAATAATATACCCCATGACTTACAAACATGCGGTGAGCATGTTGAATTCCCTACTTTGTTCCCATGCTGTCGCAATCTTTCTTCGCCGAGAAAATTATAATATTTTAGACATATAGTTTAAGAATATTTGTAGTTCTAAATATTATGGTTTGATTGTGCATCCTCAGATCAATTAGGCCGCTATAGATTAGCCACAAAACT
>JAGFPH010021415.1:0-13362 GCA_018207615.1 Philaenus spumarius | reverse complement strand
ACTATCAACCAATTTTGATTATGTTTTTGATAAAGTATATTATTGTGTATTCTAAATTTGTTTTGTTCGTTGGTCTTATTGTCCATAGTTAAATTTAGGGTTGTTAGGTATTTTTGTCTGATGGTTGGATCATCTTGCTGAAGTTGTGGTAAGGTTTTAAGGTGTAATGGTACCAAAATTCGATATATAAACTAAACAGAAGATACATCATATCAGGGATCATTTTATTAACCACCAATCCCTGATAGCACAAATAAAAATACTCATAGCTCATTACCTTCACATTCCATTTCAAACATTAATATAAAATCATTCACCATGTTTGTAAACCCACATAGTATTAAGTTTATTTAGGAAAATATAAATAACCAATAAAAATAATTTACAAGGTTGAGAAATCAGAAGAAGAAAATCGTTAGAGGAAGGAGGAAGAAGGTGATTTTGGGAGAGAGTTTTATGGCAGCAACTTGAGTAACAGTCCAGTGTGTGCACAGCTCAAACTGAATTTTAATAAGTGTTAGAATAAAGTACATATAAAAGTTACCACCAGAAAAAAATATAAATTGAACAGTCTGTATATTGAGTACATAATTATTAAACCTACATCCAGTCAATTTGGTGAATTTATTCCAGTTCACATCCTTCTTCACACCAGACCTCCATATTTTCCTCACATTGAAGCGTCTAAACCTAAACTACTAACTAACTAATCGTCACCGTTTCTTCAACCATTCAGAAATTTTAATTAACCATTTATTTTAATCTTAAGTCCAAAATTGTAAACCATTTCAATCACGTCACAAGTTAGCATCAATCATCTTTCATTAGCGTAAACCTAGATTAAGTGTTCATTTTGTTAATAGTTATTAAATATTTATTTGTTCTTGTTAAATACTGTATAACGAAACTAAAAAACAAAACCTCACAACCAGCTAGCCGGCAACCCAATTGTAAAAATAAACCCGAGATTTGTTAAAGTTAATAAATAATGTATAAATCCATTTCGTAGCGTCTCTGTTTATTTTATATTCGACGATAAACGCGGAAGGATACAACGTACACAACACTTAACATTCTAAAATTGGCACCACAACGAGTGGGCTATTAGAAAATAATTAGTTACATTATAAAATTGGCGCACCAACTTGAAGGCCGAATTAGAGTACCACGGAATTACATTTAGGCTTAGTCAAATTGAAAAGTAACAAATTAGGCTTCATCTCATAAGTCATAATGGCGGACAAGCAATATAATTTGCGAAAGAATCCAAAACCTAACCAAAGGTATGATATTTCCATGGCAACAGAATCAACACGCAACATTTCGCTTAGTGACGTACCATTGCCAATAGTAACGGAAAATAACGATGTCTTTGAATTAAGTGCTCACTCACACTTGAATTCTGACACTACAATTAATATAGTAACACATGATAATGAAACAAACACTACACCCAAATTAAACGCTAAAGAATCGGAAAACTTAAATACAGAACAGATCGCCGACGAAAACCCAAGCTCTACGTTACACCAACTAAACGTCACAAGTCCAAACTTAAATAAATCATTCCAAGATAGCGGCGCCAGTCAATTGATTGAACACGGAACAACTGCAGTCGAGTCTCAAGGAACGTGCGACCCGTGGAATGAAATTCAAAGTTTACTAATAAATTTACAACATTCTATAAGTGCACAAAACTCACAATTGAACAATAAATTTGACACACAGATACAAACACTGCACGATAACATTACATCTCAGCTGACAACTTTTAAGCATGATATAGAGTCTAACATAACCAAACTCTCTTCAAAGCACGATTCAATGAGTGAACAGCTGACTTTAAGGTTAACTAATGTAGAATCACATACTAGTGAGACCCACGAAACTAACGTAAAACACAGCTTAGAAATAAAAGATCTTACAAATAACTTAGAACAACACATCTCAAACACTAACCAAAATATATTCACACTTGAAACAAAAATAAATAATACATTTGACACTAAAATAAATCACGTAAATAACGAATTTAATCATAAATGCGACACAAACCGACAAGTACTTAACCAATTGCAGGACACTTTAGACACACATTCCCAATTTCACACAGGATCTATCAATAAACTAACACAACAGGTAAAAACGGTAGAGGATAATGTCAAAAGCTATCAAAATACAAATCCCCAACAAATCATTGTCACTTGTTTAGGCAATAACAATGAAACATATAACCCTAAATTACCACATTTCTTTGGCAATGTTATGGAGGCTACAGATTATTTAGACAAAGTAAACAAATACGTAAGTAAAGTTACAGAGACTCAAGGGCTTACTTCGAATACTCTATTTCTAGACATACTTGACAATAGCCTACACAGCCACGCCTACCAATGGTATAGGCTAGTTCAAAACAAAATAGACGATATGCAGTCATTTAATCGCCTATTTAAGGAAAAATATTGGAATGAGACCATTCAGCGAGATATTAAGCGACGCCTAGAAACTGAAAAATATAACCCACATGGACAACTAAACCGCTGTGATTATTTTGTCGGAAAGGCAAATATACTACGTAACATAAGCGGATTGATACATGAGGAGGACATTATTAGAATTTTAACTAACCACTTTGATGACACGCGCAAAGAATACAAGGTATAAAAACAATCACTGCTATGCAAACACTACTTACTGAGTTAGATAATGGCGAATTATTCACGACACACAACACACATTACAATGGACACCCCAACAAACCAAAATATAATTGTTCACCGCAGCTAAATTCAGAAAGCTCAATCCCGCGTAGAACACTTTTAGACACCCCACCACAACATAAATGGCACAACAACACAACAATCCTAATAATGGTTCACATCAAATGCAAAATAGAAACCAAGAACAACCACGCAATCGAGTACAACACCAACCTAACCTGTTACCTCCGCACCACACATATAGGCCTAGTGGCAATAGGTTCATACATGAACAGACCAACCATTCCAGGAATCCCGACCGACAGTGCCAAATATTAAACACCGAAAGTACACCTCAGACACACCAACAGCACAATTTAAACTAATAAACACTGAGAAATATAATACAACCGTCTACAAAGGAAACAACATAACACACTCCAGATATTTCCCAGTGAAAACTATCGGATAGTAGACACCTAGCACATAGCCCATTGAGAAGAACACCAAACGATAATCCCCACAGTGATTATATAGAGACAGGACCAAATGAAAACACCCATACAGAAATACATCCCAACACCTCATACAAAACACACATACACAATAATAAACAAAACCAAGTGAATAGTGAATCACCGAGGAACTTATATAATTTACTATGTGATCGAGATTTCTTAGTAGAAAAAAGTAGTAAAGAATTAATAAAAAACACAATACACACAACTCACCTCTGTCCTGAAGTCCCAGTGAAAATTGGGGAGATTGACGTTGAAATGTTATTTGATACTGGTTGTGAAGTCACATGTCTCGCATCTAATTGGTTTCATTTACATCACGAGCAATTACACAAACACCCAATGATACCAATTACAAACTTGTCACTCATTACTGCCAATGACCAACGAACACAAAAAATTACACAATTAATACTTTTACTCAAAACCTTTAAAGATATCACAATACATGCCCAATTCCTCATCGTACCAAAGCTATCCAAGAACGCTATACTAGGCACGGACCTAATGAACTCCCTTAGCACACAAATCAATTTTATTAACAAAACCATAACGCTACGACATAAAGACACCTATGATATAATCACATTCGACACAAAATATGAACGCACTGACACAAACTTAAGAAACGATGAAGATATTTCCATAAAGGTAAATACACTGAAACCTAACCTTACACAGCAACACCTAGGCTGAGTTGCACCAACCAGGATCAGTTTTGATCTAGGATCAAAGTTGTATTTGATCCAGGATCTAGGAAAGTTGTATTGGATTCTATTGCACCATACCTGGATCAAATAATTGATCCAGGATTTACTGATCCAGGTATTTGATCCCGGTTGATGCAACCCAGCCCTAGATTCACATAACCTAGATGACAGGATTAACTCAAACACACTGTTAAACAAAACACAGAAAGCACAACTCATCAAACTAATCGGAGAATACAAGGATATATTCTCTGAAACACCAGGTTTAAACAATAAATATACTTAAACATATTGTATGTTGGCTTCCTGGATTGTGTATTAGATTAATATTACAATAGGTTAATTACCTTGTATCATTCCGTCGACAATCCAAGATACATTTTGGATTGTCGACGGAATGATACAAGGTAATTAACCTATTGTAATATTAAAATAAATATACACATAACATTAAACTCAACACCAACACACCATACATACGAAAAAACTACCCCATCCCAGTACAGTACATGACGGCTGTAGATAAAAAAATTAACGAAATGGAAAGCATGGGGGTGATTGAAAGGTACAGCAGCCCTTATGTCAATCCAATACTAGTGGTCGTAAAAAAAAACTGGAGAGAAACACGTACAGAAATTCAACAACACACACAAAATACATGAATTTCACAAAGGAGATCACGTCCTTGTAAGACTGCAAAATGTATCCAAATCCTTGACAGGCGTGACAGCCAAACTATTCCAGCTATATGACGGACCCTATATCATACACGAGAAGTTGGGAAAGTCAACATATACACTACAACACACAAACGGCAAACTGAAGCCTGGTATATATCACACAACAACCATCAAGAAGTACAAAACCCTGAACACATAAACAAAATCAAACCACACCATCATCACAGAAACGGGGGGAACAAAAAAAATTCCGAATTTCGGTATCTTTACTTTTAATTTCAGAAAAAAAAAATATTTTCTGAAATCAAAAGGAGGCAATTGTAATGGTACCAAAATTCGATATATAAACTAAACAGAAGATACACATATCAGGGATCATTTCATTAACCACCAATCCCTGATAGCACAAATAAAAATACTCGTAGCCCATTACCTTCACATTTCATTTCAAACATTAATATAAAATCATTCACCATGTTTGTAAACCCATATAGTATTAAGTTTATTTAGGAAAATATAAATAACCAATAAAAATAATTTACAAGGTTGAGAAATGAGAAGAAGAAAATCGTTAGAGGAAGGAGGAAGAAGAAGGTGATTTTGGGAGAGAGTTTTAACGCGGAAGGATACAACGTACACAACACTTAACATTCTAAAATTGGCACCACAACGAGTGGGCTATTAGAAAATAATTAGTTACATTATAAAGGTTATCTCTAAGTGTTGAACTGAACTGTCTCTCTATGTTTGCTACTATTAACTCTGAAGGTGGGTCGGTTTGTAATTTAGAATTTTCATCAATTTTGACTCTACTTAGTAGATCGGCCAATGTATTATCAGTGCCTTTGCAATGGATAATTTCAAAAGGATAGTCCTGCAGTGCTAGTATCCATCTAGTTAGCCTAGCGTTTAGTAGTCGGCATGTTTTCAAAAAGGTTAGGGCCTTATGGTCGGTTATTATTGTTAATTTTGCGTTTACAATATAGTGTCTGACTTTCTGTACGCAGTATACAACTGCTAATAATTCCTTCTCGGTCGTTGTATATCTTATTTCACAATTTTTAAGGGTCTTGGAGATGAATATTATTGCTTTCTTGTTGTTATTGTTATCAATTTGGTATAGGTGGCCTCTAATGGCAAAATCAGAGCTGTCTGTCTGTAGGTAGTATGGCTGGTTGGGTATTGGATGGCTTAGGACATTTGTTTTTAGAAATAACTTTTTGATTTCCTGGAAAGTGTCTTCATCTTTGCTAGTCCAAATAAATTTAGTCTTCTTAGAGGTAAGTCGCATGAGAGGTTGTATTGTTTTAGAGTATTTGTCAACGAATTTGTTATAATAATTTATCCCTCCGAGGAAACGTTTCAATTCTTTTCTAGTGGTAGGGGATGGAAAATTTTGGAAGCAGTTAATTTTGTCTGGATCTGGTTCTAGGCCTGTGGTCGTGAGATAATATCCTAGAAAAGGTACTCTGTCTCTACAAAATATTGATTTACCTAACTTTATAGTCATGTTGGCTTCGCTTAACTTTTGGAATACAAATTCTAAGTGTTTTAAGTGTGTCTCAAAATCTGGTGAAACTATTCCTGTCATCTATATAAACGAGTGAAAAGTCTTCTATTGAGTTACTAAATACATGGTCTAATGCTCTTACTAAAGCGGCTTGTGAGGTTGATAGGCCAAACGGGTTAACGACGTATTGGTACACTTTTCCTCTGAATTGGAATGCAGTGAATTGTCTCGATTCTGGGTCTAATTTTATCTGCCAGTAGGATGATGTCAAGTCTAGTGTAGTTATCCAATTAGAATTACAGTAGTCTCTCTTTATAACGATTCTCCCTATAACGATAATTTCTCTATAACGATGGATTTGTACAAGTTTGTTTGGTCTGAAATAAGGCCGATGTATTTATTCTCTCTAAATAACGATATCGCTCACTCTCTATAACGATATTTTCAGTTCAAGATTTGGCTACTTTCTTAGTAATTGCGGTAACCGACTCACTAGTTCAACGACTAACATCTTTAGTTTTCCAAACCAGGCGCGTCACGAGAGCATTCCGTTGTTTTCTATTGTGATTTGACGTCTGACCTTGAGCGGCTGCCTATAAATTGTCGCGACTGGAGTGGCGGGAGTCCAGTTTGCCACGCACTGTCTGGCTGTTCACATCAGATCTCGACTGTCAGTTGTTCTTAGCGCTTTTAGCGGTTACATTTGTGTGTACGTTTTTTGTGTGTATTTTTTGTGTTGTATTTTTTGTGTGTGTGAAAACAACATGCTTTCAAAAAAACGTAAAGTGCTTACTGTTGAAGAAAAAGTGTCTGTGATTAGAGCAATAGAAAAAGGTGAGAAGCAGACTGATTTTGTTCGACGTACTGGGCTTTCTCAATCCACTGTGGCAACGATTTGGAAGGACAGGAAGAAGTGGCTTGACGCAGAGATTCAAGAGGGGAGCAAGAAAAAAATGCGTAAACCACAGTACGAAGATGTAGATCGAGCTGTTCTACAGTGGTTTCAACAGCAACGTATGAACCATATCCCTCTTTCTGGACCACTGATTAAAGCAAAGGCAGAGTTTTATGCGACGGAGCTGGGCATTGCTGACTTCAAAGCTTCTGAAGGTTGGTTAAGCAAGTGGAAGCAGCGTCATAACATAAACTACGGGCAGATTAGTGGAGAGGCTCGTGATGTTGATAGAAACATAACAGATGGTTGGTTGGAAAAAGTGTGGCCTGATATGAAGGCTCGATATTCAGCAGAAGACATTTTCAATGCTGACGAAACTGGCTTGTTTTACAAACTGACTCCAAACAAAACTTTGAAATTCAAGTCAGAAAAGTGCATTGGAGGGAAATTATCAAAAGAAAGAATCACTGTTTTAGTGGCAGCTAACATGACTGGTAACGTGAAAAAAAAACTTTTAGTGATAGGCAAATCCAAAAATCCGCGTTGTTTCAAAAACATTAAGCGTCTGCCTGTGACTTACAAAGCCAACAAGAGTGCGTGGATGACCTCTCAAATTTTTGAAGAAGAAATAAGAAAATGGGATTCTGAGCTCAAGGGGAAAAAGATTTTGCTTCTGGTGGATAACTGCCCTGCACATCCTGCAATAGCCGATCTTCGTAACATAGAACTTTGTTTCTTACCAGCCAACACCACAAGTGTCCTCCAACCAATGGACCAAAGTGTCATAAAAAGCCTTAAAAGTCACTACCGAAGAAGGCTTTTGATGGAATTGGTTGAAGCAGATGGAAATTTTAAGGCCACTATCTTAGACGCAGTGCAAATGATCAGCAAAGCATGGGATGAGGTGACAGAGAAGACGATAAGGCATTCATTTAAGCATGCAGGATGGATGGAGGACCAAGCAGCAAGAGAAGATGACGATGATGACTTGCCTTTAGCGGTTTGGGCTCGACAGTTAGAGCTTCCTACTGTTTATGAACCAGAAGAGCTGCAGGATTATGAAACCGTCGATGAAGCAGTAGCTACAACAGCTGGAGTTTCAGATGAGGACATCCTCAATACAGTCCGAGTGAATGAAGATGAAGACAGTGACCAAGAGGAATTTGATCCAGAGCCAGAACCAGTCCCAACTCCTCAACAGGCCTTGGATTCAACTAAAATCCTCCACAAATTCTTCACCCACCACGAAGATGATCCAGTAGCTACAGAGGATGTTTCACATTTGCAAGATAAAATAAGGTCATTGCTCTGGAAGACGAAAAAACGGCAAACTACGTTAAAAGACTTTTTTCATTAAATATATCGTATGTATTCAATGTACAATAGTGTATACTGTATGTCATACTGTAATTTCATTTTTCATTTGATTGGTGTAGTTTTTGTGTATCCATACAGCATATTTGTCATACTTTTATTGGTTTAGTTCAATTTGACATGATAATTACTGTACTGTTTGAAAATATATACTGTATGTTATTATTCTACAGAGTCTTATTAATAAACCTGCATCACTGAGCTGTACATCATTTTTAAAATCAGTTTCGTTAATAGTCTCTCTTTATAACGATCTCTCTCTATAACGATGAAATCGTCTGGTCCCTTCAATATCGTTATAGAGAGAGTCTACTGTACTAGCTTCGGCGAGCAGCTCATTTATGCTTCGGTTGCACTCGTAGTCAGGAGTGATAAGCGCATTAATTCTTCGCATGTCCAAACACACTCTTAAGTCTCCGGATTTCTTCTTGACTATTATTATCGGGTTGACGAATGAACTGTTTGATACCTCGATTATATTGTCGTCTAACATACTTTGTATCTCCCTTTCCACAGCATCTTGTAAGTTGATTGGGATTTGGTACGTTTGTGCTCTGTAGTTTTCAGGTTTCTCTACTCTTATATGGTGTTGGTACAATCGACATCTGCCTGGTTTCTCAGAAAATACGGATTGATATCTTGTAATTAGTTCAACTATTTGTTCCTTTTGACTTTGTTACAACTTTTCGTTGTCCTTTACTGCATTTTCTATCTTATTTCTAACATCTTCAGTCTCTTGCACGTCATCATTTATCCATTCTTCATTGTTCTTATCATAATTTAAAATTCTTCATCTTATCGAGTCATTATATTCGCTTCCAAACTTCATTTTTAACATTACATTGTGACTATTCTACATTATCAATGTGTTTTCGTCGAAGTTTATATCCATTCTCAGTAACCTTATTGTATCTATCCCTATGATGCAATCTTTTATTAAGTGCGGTACAATTATGCACTGCATATCGAATTGAATTTGCTGTATTTCAGCCTTTAATAAAATAATGAAAGAAATTTTCTTGGATTTTGTGTTTAGCGCTGTCGTGATGTAGGTATTGTTGACTGGCAATTGTTTGAAATGTTTTATGTTTTCTTTGTTGTTTTGGAACCAAGTATCTGATATACAGGTTATCGAACTTCCTGTGTCGATTAAAGCTTTCGTTGAGATACCATTGAGTTTTATCTCAATTTCAGGGCATTTGAAATTAGTTGTTTGGTTTTCAGTTTCCGGGTTGTCTTCTTGTAACAAAAATTCTCTGTCACAATACATGTTCAATATCTTGTGATGTGTGTTGTTTTGGTAGTTGTTTGGCATGTGTCCGAAATTTATTTTATTTGTTTGCACTGGAGTATTGTGTGAAGTGGAATTTTGTTGTTCAGGGTAGACTTCACTTGTACAGTACTTGTTAAATGATTTTGTTTCTTTTATTACGCCAGTGCTTTGGAGTTTAACGCTGGTTGGTCAGTGTTATTCTCTACAGCTGGTTTGTCTCTAGTCGTCGGTTCGAGATGAGTTGGTTTAATAGTCGTAGCAAGTAGTTGGCATACCCTATGTTGTTCTACAGTTGGGTAGGCGTTTTGTCTTCTTTCTTGATACGCGTTGCTTGTATGGTTCTGGTAATTGGGTCTAGTGTTGTGTTGGGGTACAGATCTGAAATTACTTTGGATTGGTCCAGGTTGCCGTTCAAACTGTCTATACGGTTGCTGTCGCTGTGGTGGTCCATATCTCGAATTGTTGTGCTGACCGTTATGGTGGAAGTTTGGTCGCTGGGGTTGTGAAAATCTGGATGGGTTGTCGTACGGATGGTCTCTTTGTGGTTTATATCTACCATTGTTATTTTCAGCCTGCTTGTATGGTGTATTTCTGACATGGTTTTGGTTTCCAGTAGGTGAATATGGTTCGTTTGATCTATGATTTTGGTTAGCAGCTCCTCTCGGATTGAAGTGGTTCCTCCTTCGTATTTCTGCGTTCGTCTCTTCGGTATCTTCTCTCTGTAGAAGATCAGCAAACTCTTTGATATTCATGATATTCTGGACTCGTTGAGCGTCCCGTATACGCTGGTCGAAATGCTCCACTAGCGCTGCTATGATGTCCTCCTCCTTTGGTTGGGGTATCATCGACTTCATAGTGAGGACTCGGTCAATGAAGTATTCGCTTCTGCACTGTTTTCCTCCTGGCCTGTACTGTTCGAATTCGAGCTTCTGCCGTGTTCCTCTCTATTCACGACTCTATTCCAAAATTTCGCTAAAAATTTCGTGCTGAACTGTTGGAAGTCTTCGATGTCATCTTTTATTAGCTGCCACCACTTTGCTGCTGCACCTTCGAGGCTATTTTCGATCATATCGAAAAGACAGTCTTTATGTCGCCGGTCTGGTTTATTTTACGGTTCGTTAGTCGCTCGTAATACCTAGTTATCCTATATAAATAATCATTGGGATTGTTCTGTCTCCCGTTGAAATGTGGAAGAGTGGGCGTCATGAGATTACTGCTGTCGTGACTATTTCCATTACAAATCACGTTAATTGGAGTATGCATTGGGTGTTCGGTGTTACTTCTGCGGTGTTACTTCTGGGTAAGTCGGCTATCATAACTTTCATTTCGTTTATTATTGTACTTTTGGTTTCTCTTAATTTATCATTTAGAGTGCATTCCTGTTGTGTCAATGACTCATTTAGAATTTGGCTGTTTATTGTTGTGTCTAGTCTAATTTCTAAGTTATCGATTCGTTTATTATTATTTTCGATAGTCTGCTCTATTTCTGCCAATTTGTAAGTAAATTGTGTTTCTACTTTGTTTATTTTATTAGCTAGGCAATCCTTTACTTCCTCTAGTTCGGTTTGTATTTCTTGAAAACTATGGCCTAAGAATGTTTGTGTGTCAATTTGATTTTGCCTGATTTGTAGTTCTAGTTTTTGCTCATTTTCTTAAAATTTGTTTTCTAATGTTTGGTCTAAATTAATTTTGAGGATCTCTTCAATTTCCTTGAATTTGTTATTTAATGTCTCTTCATTTTCCTTGAATTTGTTATTTAATGATTGGTCTAAATTAATTTTGAGGATATTTACTGTTTGGTCTAATTGTTGTTCATTTTGTTTAAATTTGTTATCGATATTTACTTGTAAGTTCTGAATTAGCATGGTCATCTGCCCTATAAGACTAATATCGGGTTGCATTGTGCTAGGTTGGGATTGTTCTGTTGGGTCACTTGTAGTTTCCACGGACGTAGATGGTCTAGGATTTTTAATTTCCGCTTCGAGTGCTTTTTTGGGTTTGTGGTATGGTTGGTCTTAAATTATACTTGGGGTTCTCGTCATTGTTGGGATTCATTTTTAATTATGCAAATTGTATTAATTTCTAGGCTTAATTCTAGGTTTACTTAAATTATCTTAAATCTATACATATATTTATTAATTAATCATGTGCCCTACGGTGAGTCAATTTATTAGTTTTACCTAAAGATATATTCAGCCCAAAACGTTGTGGCGCCAATTTATTATAATTTAATCTCTTTTAATAATGTTAATTTATTACCTTCCCAATTATTTAATGTGGGAAAAGCCACACTTTGCAGTGTCAATTATACATACCACCTTTCTTTTAAGGAGGCTTAGTTAAAAAAAATCAAAAGTTACAGTAGGTAAGACTAGGTAATCTACAATAAATGCTACTGACACAAATTTTAAATTGACAATTATTAAATATTTTATTATAATTTTATAAGTTGATATATCTTACATTTAAGATTACATTGATTGGTTATTTAATAAGAAACATATAATTACATTTGCCAATTCGGTCTAGCTCAATTAGTTCTGATTTAGGAAAAATAGTCTTTAAAGAATTGTAATTATTATATATTTAAAAATTTCACTAATCTCGGGGTAGGCACTCGGCTGAGTCTGAATATATCTTTGGTTTTTAGATTACGCATATGATAAACATGAATTTACTTCGGATTCAGTCATTAATAGTATAAGTTGCAAATTTATAAGTTTCAAATGTCTATAAAGCTTGATACTAATTTTTGTAACTCTTTATCTGGCTTAATCTTTTAAATTGTTCAAATGTTATTGATAGTTTAGTTGTAATAGAGTATACCAGTCTCTATTTGGTTAATTTTCACTGAATTTAACAATGTATTTATGATCAAAACTTTCAAAAACTAACTAGCACTATGCACTTGCATCTACTCCTTTCAATGGCTTCTTTACAACAACTTTTAAAAAGGACGCCGTTCTGGTCTCATCCAGATGCCGGAAATTGGGTTACTGGGTCCACACTCATTGTTTCACGTGCTATTTCTGTTGATTCTTGCTGGCGGCCATTTGCGTTCGGCGTATTGATATCAAATGCTATCGTGTTGTATGCAACGTTCAGGCTTAGCGGAACAGATATAGTCCACGTTGTATCGTAGTTTTTACAACTTTATATATTGGTTTTGAAAAGATTAAATTGGTTCTGGTTATACTATCAATGTATTAAGGCTTTACTATTCTATTTTAAATATGTAATTATTAATCGTAAAGAAGTTATCCGACATAATAAATTGACTCTTTCTATTGGTTGAATTCTGAAATAATATAGTTCACAGCTGATCATAGCTTTATTGGAGTGTTTACAGTAACTAATAATCTAATACATATTATGTGCATTTGTCACTTAATTAATAGAACTAACTCTTTATACAATTATTATTACATGTTAATAGTTCGATTTACATACGCTAAATGTTTATTCTAAAGCATTTATGTTTTGTGACGATCGTATTATGGTCGGTGCAATCTGTTTGATTCACGATTGATTTTGACCGTTTCGAATTGGTACTTGAGTTGTTTTCTTATAAAATGGCTTGTTATAAATAACATGTAACGGTTTGTGTCTTTAATTGTGGTTAATAAATAAATATGTGAATTTTTTTTGTACACAGGTTCCGAAATAATAGTGAATTGTGCACTGTTTTGGGTTGAGGTTACAA
>JAGFPH010021413.1:0-13362 GCA_018207615.1 Philaenus spumarius | reverse complement strand
ACATTTATTTCAAGTACATATTTGTAATGCAACAGGCTTAACTGGAAGACATATTCATTATACCAGAGTCTAGAGATACATTGCGCAGACACCTGCTGTTTATCCCACACCCGATTTATATACGTTTATTTTGTGCTAGCAATCGCGCTTTTGTAAAACGGAGAATGTCTCACTTGCTCTTTTTTTGAAGAAATAATTACCCTGAAATACGACTAAATACAAATATATATAATCAAGTCAAATTTCTTATTATTTGCGCTCATTTTGTAATCACGGCGTACCTCTGCGGTTCATTGTACTTTACGCAACATACCGGGAGTCTTAAAAGCCTATTATTGTTTTTATTAATGGAAATATACCGATTTGCTTTGGGGATTGTTAACATGACCAAAAATGGAGTTTTTTTGGTGTATCGTAAATTTCAAACCCTCCCCCAAAAACGGTATTTTGGGGGTAAGTCGGAACATTTTAAATGAGACCCCTATTGAGTGACACCTCGTTTGAAAGTCCTTGATAAATGAAGAAGATTTGCGCAAACCAGAGGTCTGAATGTTGACTCTATCCAACATAATGGCCAATCAAAGTTGTAATTAAAAAAAAAAAAATAATATTTAAAGTTTTATTAATAATTATGTTACAATGAGTAAAACCTTTAACATCACCTCATTTTCACTCGGATTAAGTGCTCGAAATGAGAACCATCGACTTCTTCATAAAATTGAGCCTGGACTCAAAGTGTTACCTAACATTTCCCAACATTTCTGGTGTGATAAGCGTCTTCGATCCTTACTATGTTTTATAACTTAGATTGAGTGACCTACTGGATTTAACCCTTGTAAAATTTAACAGATGCATCATCTTTAACATTTTGATGTTATTTAAAGGGGGAATTTTTTGAAAAAAAAAAATATTTTTGGGAAAAGTAATTTTGATGTATAGAGATGATACATCTGTTATTGTTTACAAGGGTTTCATCCAGTAGGTCACTCAATCTAAGTTATAAAATATAGTAAGGATTGAACGCGCTTGTCACCTTATCACACCAGAAATGTTGGGTGACACTTTCAGTCCAGGCTGCATTTTTGTCAAGAAGTCAATGGTTCTCATTTCGAGCACTTAATCTGAGTGAAAATGAGGTGAGTGCTAAAGGAATTACTCATTGTAACATGATTATTAATGAAACTTTAAATAGGAGTTTTTTTTTTTGGAAAATTATAACTTTGATTGGCCATTATTTTGGATAGAGTCGACATTCAGACCTCTGGTTTGCGATCATCTTCTTTTATCAAGATCTTTAAAATGAGTCACTCAAGAGGGGTTCGCATTTAAAATTTTCGACTTTCCCCCCAAAATACTCCATTGGTTTGAAATTTACGATACACCAAAAAACTCCATTTTTGGTATGTTGATAATCCCCAAAACAAATCTGTCTATTTCCATTAATCAAAAATATTAAGGGGGGGGGGACTTTTAAGACACCCGGTATGTTCTCAGCTTTAATGGTAATCATACACTGCAAGTGATTTATTTTCATCTAGATTGAATTCTCAAATTAAATAAATAGTATATTTTGAAAAGAATTTATTAATTTATAAACGTATTTGTACCTTCAGTAGTTATTTCAAAAATGTAAAGATAAAAATGCTTATCGTCAGCTGTTTGTAATAGACATGCTGTTGTGGGCCACATTGTCTTTACATTGTTGGCATTCTCTACTTAATGTTTTGATTTATTTTTAACGGTTATTCGCTAACCAATAAAAGAGTGAGTTTTCTGGGATTTTTAGAATCACTATAAAGAACATTATTTTAAAAACGAGAAACATGGCCCATTATTTTCTGAACAAAAAATATAGCAATCAAGTCAGTAGTTATTTTGTTTATTTATTTTCATCTCTTTCATTACAATACATAAAAAAACAAACAAGATTTAGACAGACGAAATGTAGCGCACTTTAGCAACAAAACAATACAACTTCAAAAAATATGAAATTATAATATTAGAGCTAATAAACACAACAGACAAAAAGAAACAACATTTATAAATCATAATTACCAAAGATAAAAATTTATTACATGAAGAACAAGAAGGAATGAAATATTCTTGCCTCTATGAGTCTGACCGAATTACGTAGATACGAAAAATAGTGTAGAAATTATTGCATGTTGCTTTAAATATTTGCTTTTCTAATGCTTAAATTTCAGTAAAACCTATGATTTGCTTTTTTCTTTTTGCATGAAAATTTGGTTGAACGTTCTACAACTAATTTCCCTTTACTTTCTTGAATAACTTTGAAAATGGGAAAATGTTGCTTGCTACTAAACAAAAGGCTTCTTTGGGCGACTACGAATTACCACACATAAATATTACTAAAGAAAGAACATTTGTTTCAGGGATATAAGAGGAACTGCGGTTGAAGTCTTAACGGCAGCTAGGTGGCTTCGAACGATTAGGAGGGACTGGAATGTTTCAAATTCTGGAGATATCAAATAGATGTAAAACAAATTGGAGTATATGTTGAAAAGTATGGCTCAGTCTTAACTGGAGAAAGTTGTTGTAGAGCTTGATTAGGCAACTGTTAGGGGTTGCAAAAGTCGTCGGAAGTGACACCAAGTTATACAGAACTATGCGGCCATCTCTCGGAAGAGCCATCTATAGCTAAAAATAAGAAAAAAAGTTTATATAAACATAGGCCCGAAAACGTTTCGTTTTCCAGATATCCGCCATTTTTTTTTGTCCAAATAGTTCATATCTATAGAAATGTTTATTTGGTTGAGTTCAAACTTGGCACGAAATTTAACCTAACAATGATATATCTGAAGAAAAATCCAATCGTGAGTTTCAAAATGGCCGCTGATTGAACATTTCAAATATTTTTTTTTCAAGACAGCTTTTTTTGTAGCCCTTTTGATTCCCTATCGGATGGTCTCCCAGTCAAAACAATCGGATGAAGGATAATAGTTAAGTTATGTGTAATAATTGGTTCAACCCGGCATCGTATACCATCGCAGTAAAATTTTACACAAGAATATTGTATGTACAGTACGATTTTTTTAACCGTGCCCTCGGCCACGATCGTACTAACCTGAATGATAACGTTAGAAATCGCTCTGTCTACTCTAGTTTTCTCCACGAAAACTGAGCCGAGCGGCGTGAAACAGAGAAAACCGAGCTTCAATAACACTGTCATTTAATACAGTACCTGGAGACCGAGCTAAAGCTCGATTATAAGCAGGGCTATGATTTCAATAATAAATATTGGATTATTGAGTTTTGAGGTTAGGCCTATAACATTAAACAACTAAATAAAGGGTATATACAACATTAGGCTTACCTGTAATAAAAATACAGTTTAAAGGATTAACCACAATCTCAACGCTATGCCTCAGAAATAAGTCAGGCCTAAATTAAAGTATTATTTCAATATCGATTTATTCCTAGGGCCTAGTTCGCTCACGTCAACAACTACTATTATTGCAAATTTCCGTGAACATCGTTTAGGTTAGGCCTATAACATTAAACAACTAAATAAAGGGTATGTTTATTATGTATTCGTTGCCATGGTAACTATAAATAGATACATCATTAGGCTTACCTCTAATAAAATATACAGTTTAAAAGAAAGCAGATGATTATTGTAATGGCATTGAAAACATTTGCATCAGCTGTGCTTTGTATTGTTTAAAATGGACAAATTTCACTTTTTAATTTAATAAAAAGACGTAGAAAACGAATTTTCCCAGACTGGTGACCATTTCCAATCGATTTCTCGTGGCCAAAAGCCTAATATAAAATCAAAAAATCAAAAATCCTTAGACGGAGTTTCCAGATCCATTTAGCAGACAAACAATTATCTCTCGCTTTAGAAGATAAGATTAAGGCTGAGTTGCACCAACCAGGATCAGTTTTGATCTAGGATCAAAGTTGTATTTGATCCAGGATCTAGGAAAGTTGTATTGGTTTCTATTGCACCATACCTGGATCAAATAATTGATCCAGGATTTACTGATCTTGGTATTTGATCCCGGTTGGTGCAACTCAGCCTTAGCAGCGATGTAAAATTATGAAACTTTCACGGATACTCAGATAAGAACCATACGATTCGTATGATGTAAAAGAAAATCAATTACAAAACCTATTTCATTTTTAAAACTCAATATTACAACAATGTACGTTAATAATGACATGAAATTTTCACGCCGCTGGAAAGTTTTTTATTTGTTGGTCAGAGACAAAGTGTTCGCGAGAAAGTTTTAGATAAAGGTCCAAATTAAATATTTTATCGGAAACATTTTTTCGTTTGACTTATGGTTTGCTCGGTACAGCGGTATAATGTGTGCGTTTCAATTAAAACTACACCTGGCCGGGCCGTGCCGCCAAGCCGTGTTTCCGTTGACCGAGTTCGTCCTCATTTTATAAACGTTATACAATATTGTATATTATACATATCATATTATCAAGAGACAAGTCTATGACTCATTCAAGTAGTTTTTATTTCAATAATTTTATTCGAATAATTATTCAATAATTTTTGTTTATTCGAAGTTTGTGGAACTGCCTTTACATCCCTCCCTGCTACTCCGCTAGCCCACCGCGCGCTAGCCGAGTCGAGGGCACGGTTAAAAAATTGTACTGTACTCATGCTGTTATTAGCTTTACCCTTAGCTATTATCCTTCACCCGATTGTTTTGACAGTTACACCGTCCGATAGGGAATTAAAAGGGCTACGAAAAAGGTGTCTTGACATGTTTTGTAATACGGGTTTTGAGTAATTTAGGTTGGAAATTTTCAAACAGCCGCCATTTTGAAACGCATGATCGGATTTAATCGCTTATTGTTCTTGAGACGTATCATTGTTAGGCTAATCTTCATGCCAAGTTTGAACTCAATCAGTCTTACATTTCTCTAGATATGAACTATTTTTTACAAAAAAAAAAAAAAAAAAAAAAAAATGGCGGATATCTATCTGGAAAACAAAGCGTTTTCGGGCCTATGTTTATATGAACTTTTTTTCTTATTTTTAGCTGTAGATAGCGCTTCCTAGAGATTGCCGCACAGTTCTTAATCACCCTGTATCTAACGATGCGTTTAAGAAATTTATTAATTTTATGGTACAATAAATCATCTTTACGTCATGACATCATCTGTACTTTAACTGTTTACATTTCTCATTTAGATTATAACAATGTAGGCTAATTAAAATCACGCAACGGTTACTATGAATAATTATTAATTTAAATTCATGCCGGATAAATTGATTTTTTTTATGGGCATTGAAAATAAATTGAATATGCATATTTATAGTGGAAAGCTGATTCACTCTTACATTGTACTGTGGATTTGTTTACTTTAAAAACATTTATCAATATTATTGTCTGTTTTTGGTCACTCGACGGGTACTTTTTATTACAGAACGTATCTTCCATAATGTATAGGGAGGTGTTTAAGGGTTACCAACTAAACAAATATTGCATAGAGTTTCAAAGTATATCTGCACTAATTGTTTCCCGCCTCAATTAGGAATAATTTATTCCCGACCGTACATATATAGGAATAATATGCGTTCGAAATTGGATTGAATTTACGGTATCAGTGCAGATGTGGAGGTGACCAACAGTCCTGATAGAAAGACCCAAAACTTTAACCTTTTCCTTTGTATATAGAGAAACTAGACAATTCACTGATGGCGAGAAATCAAATTGTTGTTTTTAACAATCTAAAAAAAATTATTACAAAACCAAAACTTGAATAGGCGATTTTACATAGGCAACTGACAGCCATTTTGCTGAGGTGAATAACAGCTTTGCGAGATTTTTCTGAAATCAAGATGTGGTAACAGCATGTACATGTTTAGAAACCTGTGTTTTTAGAAAACTAAGAAGTGTAAAAACTTACGTAACCCCTGGCTATTAGTTTTAAGGGGTTGCAATTCTGTTATACAAAACAACACAATTAGTAACACTATAGTAAGAAAACATTTTAAATGGGTAAAGTTTTGGCGCAGCCAACCACAAGTTATTCATTCTGTCGTTCAGGTATTTCGCTTCACATAAATTTCCTGCTAGTTACCCCGACAAAATATAGATTTTTTTTCGTATTTCGATTTTTTCTCACGAACGCCATTTACGCTCAATAGTGTTTGTAAGGACGTAACGTTCAATTTGACACCGTTCTTGTTCCACGTTTCATTCGATTGCATTTAATGTAGTTTTATTATTGTTGATATTTTACTATAATACATGTTTTGTAAGATTTATAAACATTTTTCACGTAATTTTTTTAGAATAGTTATTATTTACCTTTTTGGTGTCAGTGAAGTGTTTAGTTTCCTTTATTTAGTGCAAACATAGTGCAATGGCTGAACTTACCCTGCATATTTTTGTTTTGCCAATTTTTTCCGCAATTTCTGTAGTTTTTACTGTATTTCCTGAGAAAATTCTTTTTATTTTTATAGTTAGTTTAACGCGTACGTTTTGAATATAACAAATTATTCCCAATATCTCTGGTCATCTGTACAATTACCGAATTTATTTCGCAAGCCAAGTGCGAGCACTTAATGTTTACCACACTGAGTTTTCCATGTTAGCACCTAAACTATTAGATTAGCTCATCTATTAGGTTAGCTTAAATGTCAAATACAATGTCTTAAGCTGAGTATTGTCGAAATAAATATTAACAAAGTGTTAAAAGTCGGATGATGCATCAAATTAAATAAAGATTTATGAGTTGCTACATCTTAAATAAATGTTCACTTGTGCATTTAATTTTTCTTATTCTTTATTAAAAACAAATTGTTCCATGATTGTGTAATTGTGTAGGACACCTTGACCATTTAAGGTGGATATTTTTCATATTCCGAAAGTACACACTTATCTGAGTCTAGAAACTCAAACTGATTCCGCGGCAGACAAATACAGAAATTACGAGAAAAAGAAATCTCTTAAACAAAAGAATGCAAAAAAAAATGAATTTTAGAATGCAGGTTAAGTTCAATCATTTTTGCTATGTTTGCACTATAGAAAATAAAGTAAATACTTCACTGACACCAAAATGGTTTGTAAAACGTAATAATGGTCGTAAAAAATATGAGACATTTTATTAAAATGATAGAAAATATACGTGAAAAATGTTTATTTATCTTAATTGATGCCTAATAATATCAATTCAGCACTGAAACCAATAAAACGACATTTGATTTAATCCAACAAAAGAAGGAACGCAAATGCTGACAACGTTGTGAAATTGAACAGAATTGCAATAGTAAACTAAACTAACTCTCCAATGTTCTCTCACAGTATGTTTTCAGTTTGTAAACATATATAAGTTGGTAACACTTCTTACTTTCCGAAAAATCTGGCAACGCTGTTATATCTTTCGGCTCAGCAAGATGGCTGAAAGTTCGCTATATATGTCATTTTGCAACTTTGGTTTTGATGCTTGTTCTTTTTTATACCTGTTTTATAAGGTTAATACTTGATTAGCCGCAGTCAGTTAAGTGTATAGTTTCGTTATATTTTAAGAATAAAGTGAAAATAATGAAAACATTTACTCTCGGTATTATTGGCTGATTTCACACTTGCCGACACGACACCGACTCGGCACCGACACGATATCGGAACGATGTTGTCGGTCATGAAAACTAACTTAAACTTAAGAGTAGCTTTCACACTCACCGACATATCGGTGTCGTGTCGTTACAGGCGCCGACATGTCGGTGAGCTGCTGGTCTCCCTTCTTTTATCGGAACGATATCGTCTCAGTTTGTTTACTGGTTGCTATGGTAATCAATCAATAATAATTTGGCCTCGTTAAATATTTTTTTCTGTTAGATAAATAATAAATATGTATAATTTTAAATATAATGTCGTGACATTAATTGAACTTGTAGAAAGTAAGCCCTGTTTGTTTTTTTACTGAAGACATGAACAAACAATTTTTCACTGAATAAAGCAGATATCGGAAAATAATTTTTATAGGCCCATAAATTTTATCAGTATTTATGCAAGCTTAGGCCTAGAAAGTAATTTTAAGTCTAGGCCTAATCTAAAATCATTGTATGTATTTTGCCGTTAAGATAACTAAAATAAATTTAACAAACACACAATAATTTTAGGTTAGGCCTAGACAGTGAACCAACATTTTATGTTTATTGAATGTATTTACAATTAATGGACATTTAACTGTGTTTACCATCTTAGCTTTGATGTTATAATTAATTCTACACCTTTATTATAATAACATTAAACGTATGGAAACAGCAAATATTTGTATAAAAACAATATAATAATAAACGGCAATTGTAAGATTAAAATTATGTGTGTACTGTGTATGTTGCCTTTAAGGCTGGTAAAAGAATTGAAGAAAAGGCGTGATGAACTTCGTTCCTGAAGGGGGTTCCACGACAGCACACATTTACTTATTTTATTAGCTATGTAATTTGTTGGCAGATGGATTATGTTCCTTAAACTTTTTTTTGAACATCCTTGTTTGTTCTATGTATTTTTTGGTTCAATCTACACGATAGCTTGTACAATTGGTCGTGTCGGTATCGGCGTCGAGTCGGTGAATGTGAAACACGTCTGCCGATATTGTGACGATATCGGTATTATTGCTGTATCGGGTCGATATCGTGTCGGTGCCGAGTCGGTGTCGTGTCGGCAAGTGTGAAATCAGCCATTAGCTAATACATCCAATAACACGTATTAGAAGGCTTTAGCGCCTTTCTGTTTGTTTCCCATAGGCTCGACTTTTTCTCACCTAAAAATGCACGTATTTGTAATATTTGGTTTTCCAAGGAAAACAATGAAAACATTTACTATCGATATCATTAGCTAGTATGACTATTTAAATTTAGTACTATTCCAATAAAACTGTTTAAAGTGTTTAAATTTAGGACTACCGCAGTAAAACTGTTCAAATTTAGGACTACTGCAATCAAATTTAGGACTAAAAGTGTTATTTATTTCTGTTCGAATTGATGGTCACGCCCATCTGCACTATTACAGTTTTGCGTTCAAGAGTATAAAGTGAATAACAGAATCTTACATTATTGTGTACCGTAGGACCTTTCTATTGGCGGGTTTTAATTAACGTACATTTTTTATACTTATATATCTGTAAACCGACTGCAAAATGTATTCCTTGTAGATCGATTTAGAAGTGAGTATAATAAGCTTACATCTACCCATGAATCGTTCATTGCTTGACGTGTCCAGCTAGGAAGATAAACTTCGTACAATTGTCCCAGTTATGTAGTTGTATCCAATGAGGTAGTAAATATCCGTGAGGGACTAGCTGTTAATTAATTGGGAATCATCATCTCTATAAATATTTAAAACAATTTAAAATACACACAAACACAATTATCGTTGTGTTTAATAAAATCTCACCAGCTGAATTTAACGTACAGATATCGGCGTGAATCCTGGCACTTGGCCTCGTCCTGGCGCGTGGGGAAAGGTCGTAAGTGGAGAAAAAAACATTTTCCCACACCGCTTTCTAATGTGACTCATCCTTCAAACGAACTAGTGGATGTTTACCTCACCCTTAATACGTTCACTGCTACGCAAATTTCGTATTTCCTACGCTAGGAGCCGACCTTTTATTTTTTATATTTATAGCCTAAATAGGTAGAAATTACTTTCTTTTTAATTTTTGAACCTTTCCACGTAACGATCACTAATATTTTAAAGCGGACGCACGTGTGCGTCCATAGTACATAGGTTTAAAATTGGCGTGCGAAGCGCGCAATGCCCTGTGTATTGGAAATTCTCCCAATAAGGGGGTTGGCGTGCGGAGCACGCAATGCATTATGGATTGAAAATACTCCTAATACGGAGGTTGGCGTGCGAAGCACGCAATGCACTGTGAGTCGGCCGCTTCTCATAGTGTTCAGTGTCAAGCTCACATGTGCGTCCTGATCAGTGAACAGAGATGTACCGGGTACCGATGTTTGTAGTCAGGTTAGTAGCGGTTTGCTTAAGTGTCAGCATTTGCGGCCGGTATCTGTGCAAATAGTTCGTTTGTTTTTGAGACGTACTTTATCCGCCCATTGAAACCAACCTCTTGAGCATTACGTTGAACAATTCACTAATCCTTCGCCCTAATATCTTAAATAGTGCATTTTGAAAGTTATAATTTTATATTTGGTACAGTAGAGGATATAATTGAACAGTACATTTATATTTGTGTATTTTTCTGTTTTCACTTATGTTTGCATCATTTTGTTGTATTTAAAAAAAATTTGTAGTAATTGTTTTTATTATTAGTTTTGTGTATTTATTGCTTTTAGTTTGTAAACATTTGATTTGAAAACGTAATTTTTTATGTGGATTTCTCGTCATTTCACTATTTTTTAGTTTGTATAATGTATAGCTTTCATGATTTTTTGAGTTTGTTGTTAAAGTTAATTTTGGATTGATTATAATTTCATTATTTTATGTTTTTGTATGTGCTCTATATGTTCATAATTTTTTTAGTTTGTACATTTAATCTATATTTTCGATATATCACCTTGATTTGAATGTAGCCTACTTATTTGTTTCATTAATGTACCTGGGTTTGTTTGTATTTTAAAATACATCCAAGTCAAACAAGTTGTTATTTTGTATTTCATTAAGTAAATATAAATTTGTATTATGTTAATTTGTATTATTTTCATTTTAGTAATTGTTTTGCTATAGAAATCACTTTTTTGTTCATTACGTTATTGTTTTTGTTTGCAAGCCCGTTTATTGTTTAGTTACTATGATTTCCTTTTCTTTCTACACACTGTATTGAATATATTTCACTATGCATGTTTTTCATAGTATATTATTTTTCTGTTATTGTGTTACTTAATAAAGCTAATTGTATCTTTAATGTGTTTTTCAATATTACTTACCATTTTATTAATGTCAGTGATTTTCATTTATTTTTTGTAGTGGCGTAACACAACTGGTGTAGGTAGGCATGATCAGTTTGCTACGGTTGGACTTGAAGACCGCGACGTCACAGGTCCGACCTTAGCTACTGACGTTTGTTTATTTTTGTTACGCTACACGCCTTCCTTATTGTATTTATCCTTTGGCAGTAAAACGGTACAATTTATACTATATGTTTTATTCTCTAATTTCTTAACAATTGAAATACATTTTTACATAATTCTTCCCATATCGGATTGTTTTTACACACTTTTTACTTTGCAATACTGTAGAAGACTCATACAAATTGGTTAAAACTCACTTAACTAGTGTAGGTTAACCTTCAGGCAACAATATCCTACCGGTTCGCCATCCTCAAGTGCGGGACATCTTTATTTTTATTTCATTTCTTAGTGGACGAAACACGAAGTAATAAAATAAGAATGTCCTGGTCTCAATGAAGATGACGTTATAACCTCGAAACGGTGTTTAACTAGGGTATGCAAAGTATTTTGGGGATTAAATGCACAATTTGCCCCCAAAACGAATGTTTTTATATGTAAAAATGAATGTTAGTTTCTTTGCCTATAAACTGAAAAACAATTCCACAGATTTCACCAAAAATTTCAAAGTTTATCCATATCAATGCCAGGAGTGTTTAGACGTTACAATTACTACGGTTTAAGGGGTTGTAATGGGGTTACTACCCTTATGCAATAAGTATGCTATAAATTGAACTAACTTCCTACAAGCTATAAAGCTAAAATTATGTAATAGTATTGTTATGTGATATAAAAACCATTTGCAATTAATTAAGTCGAAGGGATGAAATGAAATAACCACCCTTAAAATTAAATAATAATTCACACACTTACCTTTTTACATATTCAAAAACTACTCAACTAATTTCACTAAAAACTTCACAATTTACTCATATAAGTACCTACCAGAATTGTTTAGAGAATACGGTCATTACAATAAAAGAGATTACAAGTAAAAATAGCAACCTCTATACGATAGTTACACTAACTCCCCACAAGCTATAAAGCAAAGTTTGTGTAATATTATTCTTAAGTGATATAAAACCATTAAATTTGACATTCGATTGCTTAAGGGGGCACTCCACCATAAAACTGATTTATTTAGTTTTTCAAGCTACCATAACCATTTTTTTAAAGAGTTGGTATAAGTAAGAATTAACTTTTGTCACATTTTCAAGTCCCTAGACCCTTCACCCCCTCGGGAGGGGGGGGGGACTTTTTCATAAAAAACGCATTTATTATGCCATGCCTAATTCCAGAACTATGAAAGATAGGTTCAAAGGTTTTTTTTTTACTTTGTAGAGGACATTGTCTGTAACGGCGCGTCTAGCATGGAATTGCTATTTTCTAAATAATTTAAAATAAACGGTATCAGTTAACTGACACAAACTTTCTCCCAACTTACTGTAGTCAAAATAATATTGTTTTTAATCATTTTATTTACTACTTTTTAGAACAAAACAAAAAAATAATATTCTACCTACGTCAATCGTATAAAAAAGTTATTGTCCCAGGCGGGATTCGATCGCGCGACCTTTGAATTACTGGCCGTCCTCGCTACCGTTGTGCTACCCCGTGCGGCCGTCGCCGTGATGCTAGATTGACAACATAAACTTGTTTATTTTTTAACATTTCCCCATAATTATGAAACGCCGAAGTTTTGATAAAAGCGGGTGGTGTCATTTTGTTTGGCATCTTAAGCACTATAAATACTGAAAATTTGATCAAAATCGTTAGAGCCGTTTTTGAGAAATTTGCATTTTTGTCGTTTTTTATGGGTTTTTAGGGGTAAATTACCCTTAAAAATTAAAAATTCCAAAAAATGAAAAAAACGCCTGGAGATATTAGGGTTTAGTACCTACATACCAAATTTCATGAAAATCGGACCAATAGTGTCCCCTCTGGTCGTGTATACATACTGACACACTGACAGACAGACACCACGTTAAAAACACTTTTTTGGGTTCAGGGAGCACCAAAACAAAAAATTCCACTAAAAATATTTTTGGGTTCAGGGAGCACCAACACAGATAATTGCACTAAACAATTTTTTGGGGTTCTGGGAGCACCAAAACAGATAATTCAACTGAAAATTCAAATTCGAACATTTTTACGAAAACAATACTTTCTCCATATACTACGTATAGGGTGGAGAAAGTAAAAGTAACTTCATTTGTTTATTAAAAGTACCTGGGCGATTAAAAGTTATTAAAAGTTTCTTATATTTCGTTAAATATTTTACTCCGTAAATGAATTACAATGACAGCTTAAATTGAACTTGAATACCAATTATATTTGTTTGTATAAACTTTGAGCTTGACGAATGAGAATTAATTATCTATACATACAGCCTAAATAAAATTGAATTGTCTATATGTGATTGTTATTCACACATTACCAAAACCTAAACACACATTTAT
>JAGFPH010021410.1:669-13363 GCA_018207615.1 Philaenus spumarius | reverse complement strand
AATCGATTTGTAATTAAATTACCTTAAAAAAGGTATTCTTGTAAAAATTTTGTAAAATCAACGGTTCTTTAGTTATTTAAGAAACAAAATTTTAAATGGCCGCCATTTTGTTTTATGAATTTGAAAAATTGTAATAATTTATTTTTTACTTTGTATAGTTGTCATAAATGTTTGTGCAAAGTTTCAATTTCTTATGTTCAACCATTTTTAGAAAAAAATTAATAAGTGAAAAATAAAAATGGCGGCTGTGTGAGTAACTAAGGACTTCCGGACAATTTAAATATGATATTTAGATATGTTTCTAACCAAGAAACAATGCCCTAAAATATTGGTAGGGAGTTCTGAAACACCCTGTATATTACTCACGTAAGTACTTTTATAATTAACTTGAACCATGACAAAACGTTTAAATCATGTAAATACACGGTAAAATATAATTTAACATATCTGTAAAATGAATTATTTTATGAGATTTAGGTGCTAAATTGATTAAGCGAAAATATGTAAGAATATAAACATTTAACAATAACGAGTTAAATCCAAAAATACTGTCCATTACAATACAAACTGTAAATAGCAAAGTTTATCGCAGACAGAAAGAGAGGGGAGTGCAAAACCAAAGGAATGCATCGCCGGCCTTGAGCAAGAATGCAATGTTATACATCTGAATTTATCGACGTAAAGACCGGGAGTTTAACCACATGCTAGTCCTTGCGTGTGACACAGCCACATTTAAAAGATGATATAAGCTAAGAGATCACTGCGATTCTGGAAAGTTTTACTCCAAAATTTGCCAATTAAGACACCCCCATGCACATCTCAACTACAACTGAAACCTGGGGCCAAGTTTCAAGGCCGTAGATAGGAAAACTTTTCGGGGAGGGGGGTCAGGTCAGGACCGGGGATTTGAATTTAAACAATTTTAACACATTCACTGCTAAGGACGCACATGTAAGCTTGACACAGAACACTATGAGAAGCGGCTGACGCACAGTGCATTGCGTGCTTCGCACGCCAACCCCCGTATTGGGATTTTTTGAATACACAGTGCATTTTAAGCTTATGTGCTATGGACGTACATGTGCGTCCGCTTTAAAATATTAGTGATTATTGCGTAGAAAGGTTCAAAAATAAAAAATAAAGTAATTTCTACTCATTTAGGCGATAAATATAAAAAATAAAAGGTCAGCTCCTAGCATAGGAAAACGAAATTTGCGTAACAGTGAACGTGTTAAACACCAATTTCCATGCTTATTTTTAAAATTTCGATATAGTTACACATGTAAAATATTATAGGATGTAAGGATGATGAATGATTTTGTTTTGTTAGAGTTAAGTATTTTTGTTGAACCTTCATAGTTTTCTTATTTAATAGATCAGATCAAGCTCACAACTCACAAGAGAGTAAGGCTGTAACCTACTGCAGCCGTGTGTATTGCACGTTGTAGTTTAATCAAGCAAATCTAAACATTAGTATGCAACTAATGTATGTTGTTGGATCCTCTGTTGTGTTGTCCATTTTATAATGTAACTTGCACTTTTTAAACCTAGTATTAATTCCGGGATTTCGGGGGTTGGGTTTGACCTCCCTCCTCCCCGGCTACGGCCTTGCCAAGTTTATAGTAAGAGGTAGAAGGAGGTTGTCTAGTTATGTACGTGGCAAGCAGCTTGCTTGTGTTTGACCCCCCCCCTCCCCGGCTACGGCCTTGCCAAGTTTATAGTAAGAGGTAAAAGGAGGTTGTCTAGTTCTGTACGTGGCAAGCAGCTTGTTATTTTTCATATTCAGTAAATCAAGAGATTTTTTCAAAAATCTCTTGAAGTAAAAATTCATATAAATCTCGTCTACTCTGAGGCTAAAAAGCTAAATAATCCGATTACATTGTGTTCAATACATTTGGAGTGTATGCAATCAAATACTTGAACTACAACAATTAATACTCAATCGAAACACTGATTACAAAGAATATAAAACATTTTAATTTAAAACATAACAATAATTTATTAAGAAAGCTTTATTTTGAGGCAAAATTATGGCTATTAGGTCCTCTCCTCCACTTAACGTTTTTTGGTAAATTATTACCTTCAGAGATGATAGGAGAGAATTAAGTTTCGACTTTATCTTGGCCCATTCAAGGCTACGAAGCCTCTTCTACTGAACCCATTTGACAAATAAATATCACCTTACAAAGCTCTTTTGTTGGAATCAATATACATTATTATAAATGACAAATTGATCGTTTAACAAACACAAAAGTTTATTGGAACCGTTTGGAACAAATCTATACATATAAATAACATTGTCTGTCTGTGATTTCAAAATCTTAGCTTTTTTCTAAGATCTTATGGTTATTCACACATTACAAAAACCTAAACACACATTTATACATTTTTTGTCTGTTAGTTTGTTTGGCCGGGCTAATCTTCAGAATGGCTGAAGCGATTTTGACAAAACTAACATTAACATGTAGAGGACTTTTCAGAGAATATTTTATGCTTCTTTTTATTAAAAAAAAAAAAAAAAATTAATGTAAAAAAATTAAAAATTATGGGAAATTTCCTCTAGTTTTAAGGAAAGTATGAATATTAAAATTTATGGTTTTTAGAGGTTTTTAACACATTTTCACCCCTAGCAGCACGTAACAAAATGTAAAACTCATTTACTTTCCATATGTGTTTTGTAAGAAATAAATGTACAAAATTTCAGCTTTAAGGAAAGTAAAACAAACAATATTTATTGTCTTAGATGATGTTTCAACCCTTAAATGCCAAATATTTTAAAATCCTAACTTAGTGCTTCTCTTGCGTCTATAAGCAATATATGTACCAAATAATTCACGTTCCTTGACGGTATTAAATTAATATTTATAGTTATAGGGGTTAAGGGGTTGTTACTAAATGTTCACCCCTTAGTAGAACGTAATAAAATGTAAAACTGGTTTATTATTTTAAATGTATCTTGTAAGAAATGAATGTACAAAATTTCAGCTTTCTAGCTTCAAGGAAAGTATAACAAACAATGTTTATTGTTTTAGGGGTTGTTTCAACCCTTAAAGGCCAAATATTTAAAAATCCTTTCTTAGTTCGCCTGTAGCCCCTATTGAGCAACATGTGTACCAAATTTCACGTTCCTAGGCGTTATTCAATTAATATTTATAATTTTAGGGGTTGTTACTACATTTTCACCCCTTAGCATAACGGCAAAAAATGTAAAACTGGTTTACTTTTTATATCTATCGTGTAAGAAATAAAATGTACAACATTTAAGTTTTCTAGCTTTAAGGAAATTATAACTCACAATACTTATTTTTTAGGGGTTTTTTCAGCCCTTAAAGGCCAAATATTTTTAAATCCTTACTTAGTGGGACTTTAGCTCCTATAAAAAATATGTGTACTAAATTTCACATTCCTAGGAGATAGGGTTTTTGAGATATTTAACAAACAATATTTATTGTTTTATTGGTTGTTTCAACCTTTTCAGGCCAAATATTTTTAAATCCTTCCTTGGTGCGCCTCTTGCCCCTATGACAAATACGTATACAAAATTTCACGTTCATAGGAGGTAAAGTTTTGAGATATATAACATACAATATTTATTGTTTTAGGGGTTGTTTCAACTCTTACAGGCCAAATATTTTAAAATCCTTTCTTATTTCGCCTCTTGCCCCTATTACAAATACTTATACCAAATTTCACGTTCCTAGGAGGTAAGTTTTTTGAGATATATAACAAACAATATTTATTGTTTTAGGGGTTGTTTCAACCCTTACAGGGCCAAGTATTTTAAAATCCTTTCTTAGTGCTCCTCTTGCCCCTATGAAAAATACGTATACCAAATTTCACGTTCCTAGGTTGTATGGTTTTTGAGAAACTGCGATCAGTCAATCAATCAATGAGTGGTATTTTTGAATTTTATAAGTATAGAAGATAAATTAATTACACAGCCATGTTAAGCTTAATTATGTTTTCAAAAAATTTTTAATAACATTGTAATGTTTATTACATATTTGAATGAGTTATTATTACCATTTTCTCCGTGTTTTAAGGTGATTTTTTCGAAAAAAAAACTAAGTTATAATTTATTGGTAAAAGTACTTAAATTATCAAATTAAATATATTTATCTTTAACAATCAAATGTAACTGTATTGTGCAAGATATTTTATAAGAAAATATACTGTCACGTAAATGATTTACAATGTAATATAATATGTACTGTATTGCATAATATTTCAATGTGTTTATCTACACTGTATACATAAACAAAACTGAAGTGTCTGCCTGTGATTTGAAAATTAATACTTTTTTCTAAGCTCATATGGTTATTTACACTTTACCAAAACTTAAACGCGCATTTTTTAATTTTTTGTCTGTGCCTGTCTGTTTGTTTGTTTGTTCGGGCTAATCTCCAGAATGACTGAACAAATTTTGACGAAACTTTCATTTGCATGTAGATGACTTTTCAGAAATAAATCTAGGCAAATTTTTATCCCGGAAATGTTTAGGGTTCCTATTTAAAAATTGAAAAAAATTTAAAATTAGGGGTTTCATGAACGGACGTGACAAGCGAGCGTTATAAATAAAACTACAGATTTGGATCAAAAGCTTAACACTTAACACTCGTCTGTGCTTTATTTTGCTGAATACGCTGGTTTAACCGTTAAATATACAGAGTGTCCTGCGACCATATGAGCAAACTTTGCCACGTTATTCAGCATGTCAAAACAAACAAAAAATGTAACATAACATGTGTCCTATCTCATTCCGTTTTCGGTCTGTCTGTCTGTATGTGTTTTTTACAAAATACTTAATATTTTTAAAAGTAGAAAAGATATTGAGCTCAAACTTTATACACCTATTTGTTGCGTAACCTTTTATCACTGTACGAAAAATTAGAAAAATATTTTCAAAATGGCGGCCGTTTATAATTTTTAAAGTCAAATATCTCAAAAACCGCTAACTTTACAAAAAAAATTACAAGAGACAAAAAAGTTTACTTTTTTAATGACAAATTCAATGGTTTATTTATTTTTTCTGCAGCTCAAAGGACAACAGAGATATTGACAAAAAAAAGGAAAAATGTATTTCTTGGTAGTTGTCAACAATACCCAGAATTACTCTAGAAACAAAATATTTTAAAGTTATTTTGAGCTAAAATAATAAGTTATTTGCATAATGTTCCGAGCACTTTCTGAGCTGATTCCACTAGCAAAAATAACGAAAAAAGTTAGTTTATTCATAGGTCTGGAAATGCTTCGTTAGAGAGTTACAGCTAGCGAAAGATTTCACCCGTGTTTCAGATTACTCACAGAAACGAATCCCTATTGAAATATGTAGGGCGTTAATTAAGGTGTCAAATTAATTTAATTTAATTTACGTAAAATGAGCATATAAATTTAATAAAATAAGTCCCAGTGCTGTAACTGCAGTAATTGTTAATACACGGTGTCTTGCAACCATATGAACAAACTTTATCACGTTATTCAGCATTTGAATATTATTAATATTAAATCATTAATAAACTACAAATTTTATCAAAAAAAGTTAAGACACAAAAAAGTTGCACAATTTTAAGACAAATAACATGATGTGTTTTGTCTTAAAATTGTCTAACTTTTTGTGATGTATAATTTATTCTTATTGGCTGAAGGATAAAACTAAGAAAATTACATTTTTGTTAACATGGGTTATTGAAACGTCCATTAGAAAACAACAAACAACAAAACAGCTGATTACAAATAAAGTGGTGTTAATATCTATTAAATAAATAATAGATATTTTTCCTTTTTTTTTTTTGTTAATATTTCTGTTGTCTTTTGAGCTACAGAAAAAATAAAAAAAAAACATTGAGTTTGTCATTAAAAAAGTAAACTTTTTTGCCTCTTGTAGTTTTTTTTTTTAAAGTTAGCGGTTTTTGAGCTATTTGACTTTAAAAATTACAAACGGCCGCCATTTTGAAAGAAAATATTTAAAATATTGTTCTAATTTTGCGTACAGTGATAAAAGGTTACGCAACAAATAGGTGTACAAAGTTTGAGCTCAATATCTTTTCTACTTCTAAAAATATTAAGTATTTTGTAAAAAACACATACAGACTGACAGACCGAAAACGGAATGAGATAGGACACATGTTATATTACATTTTTTGTTTGTTTTGACATGCTGAATAACGTGACAAAGTTTGTTCATACGGTCGCAAGACACCCTGTATATAAAAACAGTGTGTAATAATGTGAAATGTACTCGTAGATGTTAAATACACCTCAAAACCTGATTTGCAACTTTTATGTTCGTTCGGGAGTTATGAGTAACAACTGGTGGAAAGGAATACATAGATCGATTTGGGCAAAATTCACTATGCTTTTTAGGCCATGGAACTCGGATCTAAAATAGTTGTTCTTAATTGTGTGTACTGGTAAGGCACAATATTTAGCCAATAGTCCTTCTATAAGCGAATTTCCATAGGAAAAATGAGCTATTGCAGTGGCCCTTATGGTAAGACCCCAGGTCGGGAGTAGCAAATGAGCACCGATCATGGTCCCCAGAACACGTTTTGGGGTGTCATTAAAAATCATATATATATTATGTGTTCGCACTCTAGCGGCCGCATTTTAAGGGAGCGCTGCCCTGGCCGCCATATTGAATCTGATTCCCATAAGAGCAATGCTATAGAATAAGTCATTTTTTCAGTTAATTCGTGGAATAAATTCAAAAATTTTGTTTGATTTTGAAGTACTGTCATATGCGGATGTTGATTGTTGAATACATTTTCAAAAACCGTTTTATTGTTTTCATAAACGTATGATATAAATAGTAAAAAATAGTAAACTTTATTAATTTTTTACTCAGTTGCAAAAAGAGATATTGCGAAAAACCTTAGCAATCAGCACCCACAATCTATTTTACTTTAAGAAAAAAAAATACAGCTTTCGTTTTATGACAAAAACAACACAAAAATATGCTTAATAGTGAAGGTATGTTTTGGTTATTTAACATTGAAATTGGTACCCAACTTCGCCGTTTTGAATGTAGGGAGCCGAGCCTCAGGTCCGATTTGGTTCAAATTAGGTACACATGTTGGATGTCTACGTCGCTCGGACGAGTTCGTTAGCCAAAAAAATCCAACAACCGGAAGCACGTTTTTTGACCGGAAGTAACAATTTTTTGAGATTATTCCTACGAGAATGAATTTGTTTTTGAGTTTTTTCTACAAATATAAATGTAGGCTGTTATTCTGCACACTTTGTTTTTTTACACGGCCTTATAGCTCGCTTGGTTCCCCCAAAATCGATCAAAACGTAAAATACCATAGAAGTACCCGGTTCAAAGCCATGTGGTGGATTCTACCGTGGGGTTGGCGTACGAAGCAAGCAATGCATAGTGTATTGAAGATACTCCCAATACGGGGGTTGGCGTGCGAAGCACGCAATGCTTTGTGTGTTGAAGATACTCTCAATTCGTGGGTTGGCGTGCGAAGCACGCAATGCTTTGTGTATTGAAGATATTCCCAATATGCGGAATGGCGGGCGAACCATTTTGCAGCTATTCAACACCGTCGTGGATAGACCTATTTCCCAAATCGTTGTTTGAAAACCTAAAACATAGGCATATAAACTTAATTTTGAAAATTTGCTCAACTCACGTCAGCGGTTCAGCTGCGTGGTCGAATTATTTATATAATCACATCTGCGAGTGAAATCGAAGATGCCAGCTAGTCTCAAATAAAAATATCTACATGCCACGGAGGCAAAACAATACTAATCTGAAAACATTTCTTAGTCGATTACATCGCACACATGAAACTCAACATAAAAGGTAGTGGAAGATAGAATATGGGTGATATCTACGAAACTATGGTTGTAGGTAAAAAACATTTCAGGTGGGTTCTGTCTTCCTCGTGTATATGTTATGTTGTACTCGCTAAATCTTGTTGCCACATCCCCCGCCCAAGTTCCACAGGGTTATCTTATCTAAATGCTCATTGACGTCAACTGTCCCATGCGTTAGGTTCACTAATTGGTATAGCAGTTGTTATGATCTCATAGGCTCGGTGTCCAGTCCAGCAAACTTCCCGACATTTGCAGATGAAGAAAAGAATAAATCAATTAATTTTGTAACACTAAAAGTCATCTAGACTAATGGAATGTCAACTGTCTGATTTTTATTACACTGAATTTACAATGCTGTAAGGCAAAAATATGTTTAAAAAAATAAGAATATCATTGGATTTTTCGTGTTGTTCAGCACTTCATCCTATAAAACTAAATGTTTCCCAATTATTATTAACTTAAAATGTCCCGCTTTTCGTTCTGGATCAGTGGTGAAATTGGCCGTAAGCAAGTATGGGCCAGTTACCAACCTTACTAGCATCAATGACTATAACATTATATCAATAAAACGAAAAGTTTTAATGGGTAGGATTCAGACCAGGAAAATGAGTATAAACGAGAGTTTGCGCAATCAGCCGCTAGGAGCTCTCAGGGCAAGTTTTGCCGGCCGAGTGTGGTACAAGGATGGAAAGAGGAGGAGAGACAGAGAGGTACGACTGGCATGTGATCGTGACCGACAAATCCTAGCGGCCGAAGGCGCAAACACACTTTTATACCTGCTTCTCTGGTCTGAATTTTGAACATTTTCACTTTTCGTCTTATTAATATGGATATGTAGTCATTGTTAGCATGTTAGATTCATCAACTGCCACTAATTTTATTCAAAAGTTTATTGTGAAAACAAATCATATTTTTTAATTCTGATGGCTTAAATAAATACTATAATACATTAATGGGGAACATTAGTGACAGGAGGTGACGGTTTCCAAGTACAGAATGGACAATATAGTCCCTATGGTTTTTCTATGAGTATATTTTTTGTAGATTACTTCTAATATCACATTTTCAAATTGTTTGCTGAAGTATCTTTGAAAATAGAGGTAGGGGAGAGTAGGTAGTGATGTAAAATGCCCGGGCGTTTAAATGTCGGAGAAAATGCCCAGGGCATATGCCCAAATAAACGCCCAAAATCCATAAGCTCCCGGGCGTTTATCCAGTTAAAGGCTAATAAACCTAATTAATGGAAATTAATTTGAAGACCACTCTTCTAAATAACATTTTAAACCTCTTATTATACATATTTACATAAAAGCCTATATTAAAATAAATAATTACTTGTATAATATGTTATTTTATTGGTAGGAAGTGTTGACTCTCACTTGTCAACAAGGGGAAAAATTTAGACTGAAAATAAGCTTTATAGGTTTGTTTTTATTAACAATATCTGGCTAATGTAAATATAGAATTATACATATGTATATTACACAAGAGGAATCAGTCTTAAATCATTATGGGCATAATCAATACTTGAGGTCTTCGTACTCAATTACTCAAGTGAAAAGTTAGTTGTTTTGGTTCTTTTTTGGTAAAAATTGGTAGGCCTAAGTAAAAACATAAATGATTGTACAACAAACATAATTATATATATTTTTTTTAAACCAGTGTTGGACTATATAAAAGCAAAATTCAAATAATGATTTTATAAGTGCCTTTTCATGTTATTGAAATACAAACCTGTTAAAAAGCACTTTTTTATTAACAAAACCTTAATACTTAACTATAAATTCAATTATTCATTGATTAATTATAAATTTACCTTATGCACACATTTATGACTTCCAGAGTAGAAACCTGCTTAAGTAGCAGTTAGTAAATTAGATATTATTTAACAATTTTGCAATAAAATGTTTATTCAAAACACCACATGGAAAATATTACAAGTTTAAGGGGTTTATTTTAATGGTTTAAGTTGTTTGTCAACTTATCTCTTGATAATGACCACCTCCGTTAAAATTTTAATTTTAAACATTTTAAGAACACAACTAAGCACTGAAGGCAGTTAAAGATTAAAAAACATGAACTATAGTAAAACCTGCTTAAGTAGCAGTTAGTAAATTAGATATTATTTAACAATTTTGCAATACAATGTTTATTCAAAACACCACATGGAAAATATTACAAGTTTTAGAGGTTTATTTTAATGGTTTAAGTTGTTTGTCAACTTATCTCTTGATAATGACCCCCTCTCTTAAAATGTTAATTTTAAACATTTTAAGAACACAACTAAGCACTGAAGGCAGTTAAAGATTAAAAACATGAACTATAATAATTAAATCATAAAATATAATAGTTAAAACTGCCTTAAACTAAATTTTTTATAAACGCCCAGTTTTTGGGCGCTTAAAATAGCTTTGGGCATATGCCCGGGCATATGCTCATTTTTAAACGACCAGCCCACTGGGCATATGCCCGGACTCAAGAAAAGCAAAAAATCATCTCATTTTGTAAAAAATTTAATTTTTTGCAAATTCTTGGCTACAAATTTGAAATACCTATCCGATTTAGATTGTTAAACCCATTTTATAAATATGATACATTTCCGTGCACTGGGGCAATACCGTGCAACATTGTTAACGGCAAAGATTGAGTGAAAATAAAACAAATATTCAAAATTTAGCAACACATTTTATTTTAACATCGAAATAAGTAGAATTTAGTGAATCAGCTTACATAAAATCACAGAAAAAAAATCATTCAGTCCTCTTCTTGAAGGAAATAAAATAAACAAAAACTGTAGACTGTTTAAGTTTTGAGATACTTTTATGTGATTGAAATATTGGGATCTCATTCGTTTACAATTCGTTCTTGTTCGTCTTACAACTTATGTTCATGTTGCCCTGGGGTCTTACGTGGCAATACCGTACATAGACGACATGACACCACATTTTCAATCCTAACCTAAAAACAAAGAAATTAAAGTGCTAGTGTTTGATATTAAAAAATAGCTCAAGAAATGAGCTAGTCGAAACAATTAGTTTAAAAATAAAATCATTAGTAACATATTTCACTTCCCTCAGTTGTGATGAGTCGAAGATATTAAGGGGCCCACACACGATCAGTAAAACTGCACAGTTTTGAGAACTGTGTAGTGTGTTTGATAAACTGAGCTAACTGCGCATTTTTGTCGGTACAAAATAGAGTCTCTCGCGCAGACCAAATGTCTGAGTAAAAATCAGCCTGAACTGCGCAGTTTATCGCTCAGTCATGACGTCACACGGGATAAACTGTGCAGTTAAACTGATCGTGTGTGGGCCCCTTAAGGCTACAAGCTCCCTAAAAGTCTTGATCTGTTTCGCATTCTTACCGCTACGCAGCAGCACTTTATTACTCACTCCCTCTAGGATTTTAAAAACGCGGTGCACGGTATTGCCCCCGCTGCACGGTATTACCCCACTCTCCCCTACATAACATGAAATTCTTTAACATTTGTTTTGATACCCAACAGTATCATATTTTTAGTTCTGACTATTCAAACATCCGGGTTAGCATGCTTTATAACTTTGCCATATTTCATTTCGGTTAAAATGGACTGTAACAGACGGAACAAAGAGTGGTCCTACAAAGGTTCCGTTTCATCCTTTAATGAATTCAAATTGCTGTACATTGGGAAGCGCACATCCAATCTACAAAATACAAACTGTTAAATGACATGTTTGATTCAATTTAAAGCGTTAGCAACAATATCGAAATCCGTGTTCACTTTGTTGGTACGGGAAAACTCCTCCCCAAGCATATTTTACCACGTTATGTGGTCAAGTAGAGAAGTTGCGTTGCTGCGACTACAAACCATATGTTCCATCAATCATCGTGACTCTATTGATGCGTCACGTCATATATATGTTTATAACCGTTGATTCACTCCACCGCATTATTAACAGCTGTGCCATTGTTGGCGAAATATCAAGTACAGGGGGGCTGGGGATAAACTATAGGTAGTACTAGTGACAACATAGTGTATATACATTTTTTTTTTACTTCCATGCTCCCGGGTTAATAAATATTTTTCAAAAATCGGTATCTGTTCAAGCAACACTGAATTTTTAGCCGAATTTTCGAACAAAATAAGAGCTATTACACTCGACCAAACTTAAAAACAATTGGTCAGAGTCAAACTCCATTAAAAACTTCGTTTCTACATGTTTCAGACCATTTGCAGACGATACCCAAAATTCATTAATTTGTATACATGTTTTATTCCCATATTGATAAGTGGTAGAAAATATGCTTCAAAAATTGCTGAGTTTTTGGTGAAAGGGTCCTAGTAGGATTCCTCAGATAAACTTGTCTTTGTTCTTCGATTCGATTCAAAATGGCGGAGTTATACAATGTAATCGTTTTTGGGTAGGGATTTCACGAGTATATAAGTATATGATTTTTTCCCACCATGTAAGTGGTAGTAAATATGCTTAAAAATTGCTGATTTTTGTGTGAAAGGAACAAGGAACAAAATTCATAGGAAACTCCCGATAAATGGTTTTTGTATTATCCATGTAAGATTTTTGGGCAATGTCTTCCACTCATAAGCCCGAGTTAAATTTGTGAGCTGTATCATTCGAAAGTTATTTTAGGTGCAACTCCCGGAACAAGGAACAAAATACATAAAAAACTCCCGGTAAATGATTTTGTTACTGTCCATGTAAGATAATTGCTCAATTTCTCCCACTCATAAGCCCAAGAACAATTTTTAAGTTTATCATTCCAAAGGCAATTTAATTTACTATAATTCTGTGCAAAGTTATTTTAGGTGCAACTCCCGGAACAAAGAACAAAATTAATAGGAAACTCCCGATAAATGATTTTTGTTTATCCA
>JAGFPH010021407.1:0-13363 GCA_018207615.1 Philaenus spumarius | reverse complement strand
TCACCTCTTAAACGATGAACGAGGTGTCCATAATGTCGGGATGAATAAGAAGGTACGAAACATTCATCCCAAGGAATCACCCTTATAGGACAAACAAGGAGTCTATAATGTCAAGTTAAAATAGTTAAAACAACATTGGGTGTGCTTAAGACCACACGTTGGAAGTGATAACTTTTATGACCGATATATATTTGTATCACTATTAATATTAGAGGAGAATAAAGGTCAACAAATTACACAAGTCAATATATTGTCAAAAAAATATTATATTATATTTTGGAATTGCATAATTTTAATATTATATTATAATAATTATAATATTATAATATAGTAATATTATTATAATTATAATATTATTTTATAATATTATTTTATAAATTGCTAATATCTCGAAAAAGAAGAGTTTTTAGACAAAATTTCAAGAGACAAAAAATGTTTATTTCAAAGTGCTTGACCTAAAAAATGTCTTCCAAATCTATTTCGTACATTTTATTTTTTACAAATGTATACCTACTATATGGCTTTATGGATTTTGATCAAACCTTTTTTTTACCAATAGTAAAAAAAGGTATTAATGAATATATTTGAAATTTGTGTGTGTTATTAATATGGTTATATGGAATATATAAGTAGAAAGCTTGAATCAAATTGGTTAATAATTATAGGTTTTCGACTAAAATTTATATAAAAGGATCGAAAATTGGGTACATTATTATAGAACAACGTTTATATCTTAAAAACTAATTATTGGAAGTTATTTTAAAAACAAATATAGATTCTTCATGAAATGTACTATAAATTATCAAGTTTTTAGTAATATTTATTAATAATTGTACGTATGCCATTCTATATAATGTAAATGTTGATTAAATAAATATTTATTTATTACATTTATTTTTCGAAAACGTATAATTATTAAACGATTTGATTCAAACTTTCCACATATGTTTTAAATAACTATTTACAATACATATTAAAATTTCATAAAGATTTGTTAATAATTATGCAAGTCATTAACGTTTACGGACAAAATTTAAATAACCGATTTAAATTTTATAGGCCAAGTTAGTAAAGGTATTAAATATTAATTTAATAGTTAATTGTTTGTATATCGTTATTATAAATATGTTTTTTATACATGGTATAAATTTTATTGAAATCGGTTGAATATTTTTAAAGTTATTACATTTTTATTAGAAACAGGTAATTAAAAATATGAATTTATATATATGTTTAAAAAATCTACTTTTTATTCACTCACTTCCTAAAGTTAATACTTAACCGATTTTGACTATTCATTTTTTATTTAAAAGATAATTTCAAGTTCTAAGTCACTGTGGAGCTAAATATTTGATTTACACTTTTATTTTGGTTACATTCCGAGTTTTAAAATTGAATCAGTATGCTACAACTAAATCAATAAGAAATAATTGGTTCTAAACAGCTGATAACCTAATTGAGTTTAAAATAAATAAGTTATTGGCTTTACTCAACTGTCAACAGATGATTTAGGTTAGGTTATTCTTGATGTGTTTTAGGTCTGATTTGTTGCTGTATAAATAAAATTAAACTATAAAGTTTTGTTTAGGCTTTTTATTTCTGTCATCCCTGATAATAAATGAAAGTAATATTGTTAAGATAAATGGAGATGATAATTGAATTGAGAATTTGAATACTTTTAATAAATTAAAAAAGGCGAAAACAAGTTGAATTTTGTTACTTTACATCAAAATTGGTCGAATTTCGACCACAGGAGATACTCATATTGTTTTAAATATTACATTATAAAACTTGTAAAATATATATTTAATCATAATATATATAGGAACATATATAATATATATTTTATATGTGTGTTAAAAATATAGTTAATAAAAGATAAAGTAAAATTAAAAACATTGCGTTCCCATGCGGTCAACTAACTAGAAATTGTCCAAAGTCAATGTTGCTTGATCTATACAACTATTTAAAATTGTTATTAATAACAAGGACATTTATTAATTAATTAATTTCAAATTTGTATACGTTCTTTGTATTGACCTATTGAACATATGTTGAAAATTTTAATCAAATCGGATAGAAATTATAGCTTTTCGTAAAAATATTTAATAAAATAATATTTATTAAATTAATAATTACATTATATCGAATGGTCTACGTACAATTATTAATACATATTAATAATAACCTAATAACTTATAGTAAATTTCATGAGGAATCTATATTTGTTTTTAAAAATAAAGTTACTTTATTATCTGATTTTGGGAAAAATATTGTTGGAAGGGGTGTGCTAAAGTAATAGAGGAGTAAGGAGGGGTTAGCTTGAGAGGCGGTTCTAGCGTGTGGGCCGATTGAGGAGTATGGGCCTAAACAAATTTTTTGAAATAAAATAAAAATGTATTTATTTCAGGTTTTCCAAGTTTTCTTGTTTTTTGCGTTATACAATTATATAAGAATTCTTTAACATTTTCTTTGTTAGTATATACATATTTATTTTTTAAATAAAATTCCTGAGGCCTATAAAAAAAATCCTGGAGCCACCCCTGGTTAGCTTAATAGTTAAAAGTTTGAAGGTGAGCACAATCTAGTCGTTGATTATCACGAAACTTACATTTTGAAGAGAAGTATATAATATATATGGGTTTTTAAAACTTTAAAATGGACCTAAAAACTAGTACATACAATAAAATATAGGTTTCTAAAATGTTGATGATTCTAAACTTTTCTGCTTTATTAGTCTTAAAGTATAAACTAAAAGTTGTTGTATAGTGATCTGTGGTTTACTTCATTTCACATTAAAGTATAATATATCCATTTTGGTGAGGCGTTTCAAAAGTTTCTGCGTTTTAAAATATATTATATATTTTAAGACTCTTTTAATTCTTGAATATAGATAATACGCACAACCGTTCAGGAGCTGCAGCAGTTCAAATATTGGTAAACACTGTTTTGTTAGCTAAAATAAAACCTGAACACAAAATCTCACAATAAATACGTTTACTAACCTCAAACGCGTTTCAACGACAATGTCGCCATCCTCAGTGATGCACGGGCTACAGTAACCAAACTATAACTCAAACGCGTTTGAGGTTAGTAAACGTATTTATTGTGAGATTTTGTGTTCAGGTTTTATTTTATCTAAGTTACTTTCCCACAAGTCAAGCTCATTAGTTATTTACTGTTTTGTTAGTTGAACATTTTTGTTTAAAACAACATATTTTAATAGGGTTGTTTAATAATAACGTTGACAACGTGTAGATTAGCTATTACGTAAATAAAACTCAAACTGCAAATCACAAATAAAAAACTCTGAACTTATTTAATACTATTTACTTCACTGATTAAACATTTGGAATCCACACGTATGGATTACTAAATTTTTGTGAACTATCCGACTAACTAGTTACGAACAACATTGAAATCAATCTTTATCATATTTGCAGACATCTGTTGTGTAATTAATATTAACTTTTAAGTTGTAAGCTATATCGTACTTGAACATAGGCCTACTTTTATAGGGATACACATAATTCTGAACGCCAAACAGTATATCAACTAAACTAGAAATTCAACAACAAGCCTACACGTGAATTAATAAATTGATTAGTAAAAACCATATAATAATAAAAAGCCTATCTAGACAGACTCCATGTTCCAATTGTTTCAACTATAACTACGATTTGTCGTTTCAACCAAAAGTTCCAGTAATTTACAATACGGCTGATTTTTTTTATAAGTACGTTAAAGTATGTAGATTTACATTAAAAAAAGTTCGATTATCTTTAATATTTCGAGCTGGGATGAAGATAGAGAAAAATAAAAATACCACCGTGCAGGGGTAGTATTTTTCAATAAAAAAGGTAATATTTACTTCTTTCCTCCAAGCAATGGTTTGTCTGGAAAAAATTCGATAATGCAGGTATGTATTTTGCAGCAGGGGAAATCACTAAAAGTTGAAATCTCATGCATATATGAAGCGTTAACTCATTCTAAATTGGCTGAATTTTAAATATATCGAATTGAAACTTGACATAGGAGTTAAAATATGTATTTTAAACATTTATGCTGAGTCTCAGCTTGTTATCTTGAAAATGACCCGATCTAGAGCCACTTGACTTATCAATGGGTTTCTCGATTTTAGGAGTACCGGACCCACGAACTAATTTCAATTTATTCCAGTTTCGTAAATTTTTGGAATATCAACATCAAATTTGTTTTAAAAGTTGAGTACACCAGTATAAATATTCTTAGTAAGTATTGAACGATTTTCTTCATGTTATTTTTAAAAACGAGGCGCATGAAAATAGTTTTCTGTTTTACCTATCTCGTTTTAACTATAACACTTTTGGATTCAACGACTCCATTTTCGACATTTTTGAACATATTGATATAAAAATTGGTAAAGAAGTTACAAACACAATTGTTTTTTGCTATACTTATTTTAAAAATTATATTAAAAAAAATTACTAATCTGCAGCTGATCAACTCAAGCGTTTTGATAAAAAAATCTAAAAAGGTCTAAAATTATTCTTTTTAAACTTACTTGTGTTTTAAAAGTAAATAATGAAAAAGGTTTATACTCCTTGAACTTGTTTGAATCTGTATATTTAACTTGTAAAAAAGACTTTTAGGTTGATATTTTGAAAATTTTCTAAACTGGAGCCGATTAAAATTAGATCGTGGGTCTGGTACTCCTAAAATCGAGAAACCCATTGATAAGTCAAGTGGCTCTAGATCAGGTAATTTTCAAGATAACAAGCTGAGACTCAGCATAAATGTTTAAAATATATATTTTTCTCTCTATCTTCATCCCAGCTCGAAATAATGGATTTTGTTTCGACTTTGGGAAATCGATAGACTGGTAAACTTTTTTTATGTTAATCTACATACTTTAAGGTACTTATAAAAAAAATCAGCCGTACTGCAAATTACTGGTAGTTTTAACCTATACCGACTGGGCTATTACGTTTTTAGATTCTGTATGCAATTATAAGCCTTTTTTAGTTTTAGCGTTTTTTTACAAGCTCAAACGTTTTTGAGTTAATTTGGACTTGATGTTTGGATTTTTGAAAGATTCTCTAGTAAACTTATACCTTGAATATATTCAAATAACAATTACTATTAAATGTATTTTTACTACGTATGTATTACATGCCATGTTTTACTATTAAAAGTTAAAACTTTATAAAAGGGAACAGGTAGGCTATTAACTGTGTATTTACATTAAATCAAATTTGATCCAAATGTAAATAAATAATATGATTTTACCACATGTTTGTGTTTTTTAAAATATTAATGAATAATGGTAGTTATTATTACTTATGTCTAATGTATACGGAGTTTAACCCCTTTGCCCTTTATTATTTTTGTTACTGAACATAAGTTAATAAAACTTTGTAGGACTAACTTTGGAAAACAGTGAAGATGGCACAAGAAACACTAATATAAGATCTTAACCACAAGTAATGAAAAACAAGTTATAAATAATAATTAAACACAAGACATTTTAATCAATTGACTTTACTAATACAAAACAAAATTGAAATAATTATTTAATGTTAAATTAAATGCTCAAAATGTTTTCTCTGGACATTTTGACACAACAATTTGACAATGTATCATAATACAAGCGTTGAATAGCAAAGACTATTTAAGATTTGCACTGATGTATTCAAACTAAACTCAAATTAACGGAAATTAATCAGCAAACGAAATTTTAGGAGCAGTGAAGGAAGATAAAACTGTCAACCCAGATGGGCCATTTTCACTGATTTCCCAAGTTTGACGGGCTGCAACTTGAAAACGAAAAGTGATATTTAAAAACGGGTTTCATCAATATTTTTCTCGTGAAATTTGACATTAAAATTATGTACCAAAAGACCCCTTCGTTTTTGAAAAAAAGGTACATTCAAGATGGCGGACAACATTTTTTAACACAAATTTCAATACAGTGAAGAATGCAATTTCAATACAGTGAATAAATTTATTTGCATTCATATAATTTTATTATGTTCTGGAGAATAACATCGCTTGTTTGCAAAATATTTTGCCGTACTTGGACTTACGAGACACCCGGTATATGTTGTGTTGCATAACAGGACACATTTTTTTGACATATCTGAACCTCTATGATTTTTTTGGCTTGAGAGGGTAGGGGGTTAACAATTTCAAATGCAAATGTAGGGCATGTAATACACAGCTGAAAAGTTTATTAAACGAAAAACATAATGGCCCAAACTAGAACTTAGTATCTTGCTTCGTTTCAAAATAATGGACAATCAAAGTTCTGGAAAATTATATTTTTATTATAACACAAACGCAGGTTTTTGTCCGAAAAATTGCTAAATTTTCTTCATTTGCGTGATTTATTTGTAAAAAGGCAAAACTGAGTGCTATCACAATAAATATTAGGAACAAAATGACGCAGGTACAGCTATTATATCAGTACATGAAAAATGTTACATGAAAAAGTTTTTTAAGACATAAACTCAGACGAATTAGTGGCACCTTACTATATTTACTTACAGTTTCTATTTTTAAAATGTGTTACATTTAACATCAACGTACAACTGACTTACTCCAAAATTACAAAGGGTCAGATACTAAGTAAAAAAGTTATGAAACTCAAGATATATACAAAGTTTTATTAACTTATGTTTGTAACAAAAAATAAGGGAGGTAACAGGACTTTATAAACACTCTGTACAGCCTAGAGATAATGTAAACTTTAAAAAAAAATTTTAAAGATTAATAATTGGGTTTTTTAAATACAGATGTGTAGGTGCTTTATTCATTCATCTTTTACTTTATTAATAGAGGAATTAGCTGGTTAAAGCTTGAATTTAGAAAACATTAGTCTCAAATAAAAGTCATACAATATTGTACAACCTATAAAAAAACATTAGCAACGAAACATACAATATTTACCAAATAAAATGTAGGCCTTCAAAATTCTGACCCGAAGACCATATATATGATTTTTTTTTGTTTAATGTCACGTGTTATAAACTAATTGGTTGAATAAACTAATATGAATAAATTAAGAATAATAGTTTTTAAGTTTAGCCTACTAGTGAAACTCAAAGCCAATTTTTGTAAGAGAGCAATTTTTAAAATTCGTATTTTTTTAAACAGTTACAATATGTTGTAGGCCTATCTGAATTTGTATTTAGAAAACATTTAAGCATATAAGTGTATAGGAATAAAACTAATCGATTAAATTTGGCCACTTCCTGACTGATTATATGTTTATGAGTTTAAATGCACGATGTCTTTCGTTTTATAGGTTGGGTCTCAATTTATTAAATTTTATACAATTAAATTATAAACTATGTAATATTTTAGCTTAATGACTTTATCCGCCTATAATACTGTTAACTGTAATTTATTTTGGGAAGCGATAGTTTCACTAGAGGACACATTATATAAACTACCTTGAGTGGTTTCCTTAAATTTACAATGGTACACTATTGCAAAAAGAAATTTGACAATGCTCTTTGTAATTTAGTACATATTCCAGTACGTTATTACATCAAATTAATTTTAGTTATACATAAATATTATAACATCGTGCAGGCCAAGAATTCTGGCTTTAATTAAAAGTTTACTACCATTATTATAGAAAATAACTTACTGTTTAGAATAACTTACTTATAAAACAATAATGTTTTCAAAAAAATATGACATCAGCTACTAATGTTAAATAGCGTATATACTTTTATAAATTAAGATTAAATGAAAAGAAATTACAGTGGTCTATATTACAAGTTTTATTTACTGGTCTTAAAATAAAAAATACGAATTAATTTCCAGATTACGTGCAAAACATTCTGAACTTTTTGAATAATTTATAAGTTTTAAATAATAAAATGTATGATATTACTGTTCCTTGTTCTTTTAATTTCTTTCGTATATTACAACGGAAAATCATTTGTAACGTTTAAATAATTCGATTGGTACCAAGCAAGGTATACAAAACTACTACGGCTGGATGAACCATCCGTAGTAAGTTGTAGAGAATTGAAGCCTCAACACTGTACCAAGTACATTTTTCCGCGAAATCACCACAAATCAGCTTACTACGTTAGCCGTTAGGAGCGCTATCACACGGTGAAGTCCCAGTTGCTGCAAATGAGTAATGTTCGACCTTTTTACACACCGGGAGAAAAACTCATTTATGGCAACTGACTCTTATATACCTTATTCTTCGATAAGAATCATAAATATAAGCCAAATAAATTGTGGCAACGTGTGTATGTTGCCACAATTTTTTATGTTGCCACAGTGTGGTCTGGTACCGGTGAAAGATGCCACAATAGAGTGTTTACCAACGCTCACACACACACACACACACACACACATACAGACAGGCTGACACCCTCTCGGGAGTGGTCAGGGAAGATTCCTAGGACCTTAAAACGTCGAGATCTGATGTATACTCGATTTTCGAAAAACGGGGTGAAACCAATAACTTCCCGATTTTAGAAAATTTTCAATTTTCTTTTAGCGGGAAGTTACAAATTTGTAGAACTTTATGTCCTGCTTATAATAACAAATATTTTTAAACTAATGCATTATTGAAAAAATGTAAATTTACTGTTAAATCAACATATTCATTTTGTTTCGTGTTTCGTGTTGTTTTAAATTTTTGAATTATTTTGAAATCCAGTGACAACCTGACGTCGGAGGCCCGGGGCAATGTGCCCCTTTTGCCCCCCTCTCGGCGGCCCTGGATCGGGAATGTTTCGGTCCCGAAATATTTAACCACCTACCGCTTCGGCCGAAGCAAATTGGTAAATTATATAATTATCTGAGGAAAGTGAAAGATTAGCTGTTAAGCCCCGGTTTCTAAGACCACGTCGTGCGTCCGGCGCGATTGTTGAACGTGATGATCACGTCAACGCTAAAACAGAGTGAATGCAAGAGCATTGGCGTGGTTTCTTAGACCACGTCCGGCTGCCGACGTCGCGTCAGCTTTTCGAAGGTCCGGCGTGATATCTCAGCGTGGTACGCTCTGGATAGGTCTCAGTCTATTCCGGCGTGATTTCACGGCGTGGTTTCACTGCGCAATATACTGCTTTTAATTTCTTTAAGCAACTTGTTTTTGTAATTGTTGTGAAATATTTATTTAGCTGTATTAACTTATTATTTTATTGTGTATTACTAAGCATTATGGAGTCTAAGGTTTTCACGAGTGAATTGATAAGTTGATAGATCTGGTTCAAAATAATCCAGTTCTCTACGATTTTTCCTAAAAAAAACTAAAAAGATGCCATGAGAAAAAACAATATTTAGAAACAAATTTCCGACGAACTTGGGAGAGAAAGTCTGTTTTTAACTGTATTGTTTAAACTGTGAACTAACAAAAATAAAATATTAAGCCTTACCTAAAAACCAAAGATGAAACATCGTGATGCACAGCAATGGTACGCAATGGTACATACTACATGGTGCAGCCAAAGGGAAACATCATTTTTCATTTTTCTTGTGTAGAAAAAATTAAAAGTTTTTACTTTATTATTAAATGAGATATTTCAAAAATAAATTACATACATTTTTAAAGGAAGTTTACAGATTTTAAATTAAAACATTTTTTTTACATCTTCGTTAAAAAAAAGTGTATAGCTTTGGGATGCCATATTTGTTAAAGATATTATAAACATTTCCTTAACTATGTAAAAGGTCAACGGGAAGTCTGAAAATCTTCGGTATCCATTCGCAAAACAAACTATTTTCAATTGCTATTTCTCAATTGTTGTAAAAGAAAGAAACGTTCAATTACTACTCGATGTTGGTATCTTTGAAAAGCACATTAGTTTAATGATAAATGTAATAGACTCAAACAAAAAATATACAGTGATGCAAAATTAATTTAATGATAAGAACTTACGCTTGCAATACAAAGGGTTCAATTTAACAAAAATAATTATTGTTAAAGGTTTGATAAAAATGTTTGTCTGATCACTTTCGAAAAAGAAAAATTGTTTGATCACGTACTTGACGATTTAGTCACTTTTATGAATGGCATTCAGCTGCCAATTCACAGAAATCTTTTCACTGCAAAAGAAGTCTTTAAACTTTTCTCGTACGTAGTAAGCCAAACGTGTTCCTTTTCTTCCTGTTCTTAGCTCTCTTATAGGTATCAAATTTTCTGTAGGTAGAGGAAGTTTATCTTCGTCTTGGTTGGAGCAACGAATTTTTGCCACTCTAAATAAATTGTGGAAAACATCCGCAGCTAGAATCAGGTTGTCAACAGTTTCAGGAGTGATAGCAATTTGTGTAAAAAATACTGTAAAGTACTGGGATTGGATCCCAAATACATTTTCACTTACCGCCATGCTCGACAATGTCTGTAGATGAATACAAACCATACACCTTAACTTAAAAATTACATATTTTTCAGAGGCAAGTTCCAAGCTATAAACAGAACTAAGTTTTACTATGAGTGTAGGCATATGTGCGTTTAAACACTTTTTCTAATGGAATTGAGCTGCCAATCCACTGAACAATTTCCATTGCAAAAGAAGTCTTTAAACTTGTCTCTTACACTATAAGCTAACTGAGTTGCTTTCCTGCCAGTTGTAGCAACATCATAATTCTGACACTCGCAACTATATCCGAGGTCTAGTTGCTTTCACAGAGCAAGAAATAGATTCGCGCCGTCAAATACGAGCTTTTTACAAACCAGTATCGCGTTGAATCACGGCGTGATGTAAGTAACGCCGGCTTCACCGACTTGCCGCTCTTGAACATCACGGCGTAGTTATCACGGCGTGGTTATCGCAGCGTGGTCTTACAAACCGAGGCTTTAGCGTTCAATGGCGTTGACGGTTTACTTAGAGTGAGGAACGGAACGGATCTCTTTGTCGATGCTTTTGTGGGGTTGAGGAGGATTCTGATCTTGGTCTTCTTCTAGTACATGCGCGGCACCTCATCTGTATTTGTCTATAATTTGTAAAATTTGTATTCTTATTTTAGTATGTATCTAAAGGTTAATTTGTATTACTAGTATTATGTTTTGATTGTAAGTAGTGATACAGCGAATCGCACACAGCTGCAGTGGCACCGGATTAATTGGTTATTATTGGAGAACTGACTAATTTATTTTGTATATTTATATCTCTTTTTTTCTAATTTTTTTTATTACAAACCAACTACCTTCAACTGGTTGCGGTATAGTTGGTATAATTTTCAAAGATGTAAGGTAAATTGTAATGAAAGATCTGGAAAATAAAAATTATTATTTATTTATTTCCAACCTACTGTACATATATTTGTTTCGTTAACGTCATTATACAGGGTGTTTACAAACTCCCTGGAAAAATGTTGTGTATTTGTTCCTTAGGTCAAGACAATCAAAAAACGTCGTATAAATATGGGTCTGAAATGCCTAGTTTTCTGTCTGTCCGTCTGTTTGTGTTTTTTACAAATTATTTTATAACTTGAGTACTATTTTAGATAGAAACTTCAAATTTGACACGAACGTGTACCTTTGTAGGATAAATAAGTGTATAAATTGTTTTTACGATATCTTAAACATTTTCAAGGTGGCGGCCATTTAAAATCTTTGATGTTAAATTTCACGAAAACCGTAATTTTTATTAAAAAAATGTTACCAGTAATAAAAAATGTAGAATTTTAAGACGAACAAAATCATACTTTATTTTCTACAATCGGATAATAAATAACTGAGTAATAGTAATGAGTCATTTACCTAATTATGTAACAACTGTATACGGCCAATTGTTGTTTAGTGCAAATTTTGTATGATATTTTATTTCAGTTCTTTACTATCCGATTGTAGCAAATAAAGTATGATTGTGTTCGTCTTAAAATTCAACAGTTTTTATTACTGGTAAAATTTTTTTATAAAAATTACGGTTTTCGTGAAATTTAACATCAAATATTTTAAATGGCCGCCATCTTGAAACTGTTTAAGATATCGTAACGAAATTTTATACAATTGTTTGCCCTACCAAGGCACACGTTCTTGCCAAATTAATTTGAAGTTTCTATCTAAAATAGTACTCAAGTTATAAAATAATTTGCAAAAAACACAAACAGACGGACAGACAGAAAACTAGGTATAACAACGCACACCTCCTCCCCCCCCCACACACACACGGTCTAATCTCCTAAGATACAGCTACTCAAAGACTCCGAAACCCACTCACTCACTCATTCACTGATCACAGTATCTCAAAAACCATACCACCTAGGAACGTGAAATTTTGTACACATATTGCTCATATGAGCTAGAGGGCACTAGAAAGCTGAACTGTTGTACATTTATTTCTTATAAGATATATAAAAAGTAAAAATGTTATACATTTCGTTACGTGCTGCTAGGGGTGAAATGTAGTAACAACTCCTAAAACAATAAATATTATTTTTTATACTTTCCTAAAGCTTAAGAGCTGAAATTTTGTACATTTATTTCTTGAAAAACACATATACAAAGTAAACCAGTTTTACATTTTGCCAAGTTTTGCTAATGGGTGGAAATGTAGTAAACAACCCCTATAACAATTAATATTAATTTTTATACTTTCCTTAAAGCTAAAGAGCTGAAATTTTGTACATTTATTTTTGGAAACACAATAAAAAGTAAACCAGTTTTACATTTCTTTACGTGCTGCTAAGGGGTGTAAATGTGATAACAACCCCTAAAAACAATAAATATACATTTTTATACTTTCCTTAAAGCTAGAGAGCAGATATTTTGTACATTTATTTCTTAGAAGATGCATATAAGGGGTGATAATGTGATAACATACCCTAAATAAATAAATATTAATTGGTATTCTTTCCTTAAAGTTATAGAGCTGAAATTTGGCTTTTATTAATTTTAAGAAAATATTTAAAGACTTAAGCTGATCAAATCTATTCTGATCCATGCATTCGCATAATAAAGACGTATCTGGGCGATCTGCAACATCCAGCTAAGACTGTGATTTACCAGTCTGTAGATTTAGCGGGTGAAAAAGAAGACGCTCTTGACTCTAAATTCTTTATTTTTAATTAATTTAATTTATTCAGCCCACATACCGTGACGAAGACGATTGACGGGCAGCCAATGAAAAATAAATACCAAACTAATTGAAAATACATGTAATAATTCACTTTCGTGAAATAAAAGATGAAAGAAAATGAGATGTTACAAATTATAGTGATGCAAAAAACTTCCCCGCAGCGAAGCACGGGTATTCAGCTAGTAAATGCAATGAATGCAGAACTTTAAGAAGCGCAACGCTTATGGAGAATAGTCAGCCCGGTTTTTTTTTTTAGGCGGAAAAATGCATTTATTCAGACCTCTCGTTAGAGAAGGTACTGTGGGGCTCAATCCAGAACAAGTCTGGCAATA
>JAGFPH010021406.1:0-13363 GCA_018207615.1 Philaenus spumarius | reverse complement strand
GAGTTATTAAGGGTTAACATTGCGCCATAACCTCAGGTTCATTCACCGAATCTCTCTTGAATTTCATATATTCCTTTAATTACATCTTTATTTTGACTTATTTCAGAACTGTTTATCATCGGCATTCACTCGCAATAATATTTTTTTAAATTCTCACTATACTACTGTCTCTCAAACAATCATTCATTTTACAAAACACAATGTTCTTCTAACAATAACAACATAGCTGAGACAGTAACACATTTAACTGTTTTAGCCAATTAACTTTTGTTTTATCCCTGCATGTGGATTTCTTCTATCCTTTAGTTTGACAGCATAAACAAATCATATGTTTGTAAAGGACTCAAGTAGAAGAAGTAAACAACTAATAGTGTAATATTTTTTCGACTCTGACTGGTCCACCAAATACCAAGTTGTGGCAAGTTCTATATACCAGGAAAGTTTATTATGAACTAGCTGGCCCGATCCGGCTTTGCACGGAGAGACAAATAAAAGTTAAATATGGGGACTTTTAGTAACTTTGCACCCCCTAAAATTTCAAATCTTTTGAAAACCTTTCTTAGCGAGCACCCTAGAGGAAGCTACATACCAAATTTCATTCCAATCCGTTTGGTGGTTTTTGAGATTTCGTGATGAGTGAGTCAGTGAGTGGTACTTGGATTATAATATATATATATATATATATATATATAGATAACTTATAAAATGAATATTATTTGTAAGTAAATACACTTTCAATACACATCAATAATCCCTAAAGGAGCAATAACCATAACATATTGTTTCATAAATTTCCCAGTATAAATTCATACACTAATTTAAAAACATATTCATTGTGGAAAGGTCCCGAATCAGATATATAATAAATTAATAATAAAATATTACCTTTATTACCTTTTACCTTGATGATGGATGAGTGATATCGTCTGAAACCGCGGTAGTGTGTTTTTTCACATAAGTGGATCACTTGACGGACATAAAAGGTAATATTTTATTATTAATTTATTAAAAACATAATGGTTTGATGTACTTTGCACTAGAACTAGAGTTAATTTGTACAGAATTCATTTGCGTAAACATGTGGCGATTGTTGTTCATAGTCTCGTTTTAGAAACACATTTTGCAATCCAAAATGGCTTGTACTGGCAAGGTTCTAAATGTATGCCACATTATCTTTTGTTCTTATAAATTATCTCTTGTGAAAGTCCTTTATTGGTAAAATAAGTGCATTTGCCGATGATACTGCATTCCAAATATCGAGATTTTATGATGTATTAAATGATGTACATAAATGATGCATTAGAAACTAAATGGTGGTAAATATTAGTAAAACGAATGTTTTAAATTTTGATTTACACGGCTTTGTTTATCTATTGTACTAAGTGTGAATCGGCTGGACTCGGGTAATGTTCGGGTTATATAATGAATTTTATATTATATTACAAGAGTACAGCGGAGTACCTAAGCTCGGTCAAGTCCAGGTTTTGGTTCGGGTAAGACCGGTAGAAACATATTACAAGGTGTTGCGGCAGCGCCTATGGTTAGCCTAAGTTTTATTTCACCTAAGTACGGCTTGCAGGTGATTGCGGCAGAGCATTACGTTCGGAAAAGATCGGTTTGAGAGCCATAATTTTGACTAAGTTCGATTCGGTCGGACTCGGGGACGATCGGTAATGTTCGGGGTTTGTATTTTACATTATACCACAAGTACACTATAACATTTGTATCTCATAATTTCGACTAAGCGCACTTCGGTTTGGACTCGGGTAAGATCGGGTTATTATAATATATTTTACACTATATCCCAAGTACACTATAAGACCTGTATCCGATACAAGGGTGATGACGAATGTTTAACTTATATACTCGACTAAAACAGTACTTTTAAACAGAGAGCGATGTGGCCTAATCTGTAGCGTCGTGGACTCGGGTCATGGAGGTACCCGGTTCAACTCTCGGAGACACCAAAACTTTTTTCGAAGCAAATTAAATACTAATTATTAAAAAACAAGATGGCCCAAAAAAGCCCCAAAAATCAAAATTCTCCGAAAATTCAAAATCCCCAAAAAGGTGGGCTTAAGTTAGGAGAAAAAAAGGAGGCGTGGCTTATGATGGGAACCAAAAAATCCCCCAAAAAACACAAAAAAGGGGGCGTGGCCGAAGGTAAATGACCTTCCCCACTCGTTTTTACGCTATATCGTCGCACACTCTACTACCGTATTTCAGTGTTTTTTATTCCTAAATTGTATTTATCATAAACTAGCAATTTACCAATCAATATTCCTTTTTTTTATCGCAAAACATATAAATTGCAGCATTTATCAGCAGTCACCCATAGCATAAAGGATAGATGCTGCAGTGTAAGGTTTACTAGGGTCAAATATCATGACAAAATAGTGAATTAAAAAAATATCAAAAAATTACATTTTAAAGAAAAGTTGTTTGTTTAGTTCTACTCAAAAATCTTTTGACTTAATTGCATCATGGGATTTTTTATGAATCATTTTGAAAATGTGCGCCATCTCTCCCCGATTTACCCTAACTTAAATCTTGGTGTAAAACTTGATTACAGACATTACAGTGATTGTAGGCGAGCCCTATATTTCGACAAAGACTTCCTTAAGTGAAAAACAGTAGGACGTTAAATAAAAAAAAAAAAATCAACCAATGCATTTTGATACAATTTGTTAAGTGTGTGATGAATTATTTATCCTTAATACTGGTAGCACCTTATAAACTTGACTTGAAAAGGAGAGATTAAGTTAGTGTGGATAAGGTTTTAAACATGTACTGTATTTATGAATTAGAAACTACTAGGCCTAGCGTGATGTGTGTGCGTCATACGCAGTAATTTTGCTTGGTACCTATAAGTTAATTACAATTAAAATTTGACCCAAAAAGGCAAGTAAGTTAGTTTATGTTAGGTAGGTAAGGTTATATTTAATGAAAATGAATTTTATTCGCCCTATAAATATTGTTTAGCATACCTGTAGTGGTAGCTCAGTCTATGTTTAGGCTCACAAACAGTTGTTTTATGTGTATAGGCTGACGATAGTTTTAATAAGTAAATAACTCTGTCTGTATCTATACTAATATTATAGAGGTAAAATTTGTTTGTATGTAGGGGGTAATCTCTAACAGATAAACAGCTGTTTGCTCTAATATTTCCATTAACACCTGATTTTACACTTTGAAGTGACTATTTGTATTTCTAACTTTTAGGTCAGGGTTTTTATTAAAGTGCAAACCTGAGATTTGCTGGGTCTTTTAACCTTTATTATAACTGCTGTTATAAAATATACGAAATAATTTGATTTGAACATTTAACATTATTTACCATCTTAGCTTTTTGGTTATTATTAATCCTACACCTTTATTATAAAGAAAACACATTATTACAATGTGTACAGAAGGTTCCAACGGGGTTGGTGTGCAGAGCACGCAGGGGTTTCCAATAGAATTAAATAAACAGTTTGCAATAACCAGCACCTTTACATTCTGTCACATAAAAGTAATTGCATTTGTTAAGATTGGCTGGAATTTGTTTCATAAACTATAATAAGTAGATTTAAAATGTAAATTAAATATCGTATGTAATATTATTTGTATATAAACAAGAAATAGTAATTTTCAGAAGAATTACCTGAAAGTAAAAAAAACATCAGAAAAAAAACAGGTCAGAGGACAACAAGCTATAGTGAATAAAAGTGGTCGAAGTCTAGCCGACCCCAGGCAGATTCTGGTGGTCACATTAAGCAACATTCGGGTAGCATAGGTAGAAAACAAGTGTTATAAGAGTCAAAGTGGCCGACTCTGGTAACGTGGGGGGGGGGGAGTGATGCAACAGGTGTCCTTCACCTTGTAGTAATAATTATACTATTTAATTAATAACTATAGAGTAATAAAGGATTCACTAACAGCGGACCTAGTATATTGGCTAATAGATAGTTTGCTGAGAACATAGTTTGTAGTTCAACTATATATAGAGGGGGGGGGGGGGGCACTTGTGGGAAAGCTCCAACAAATGTTTAAGTTAGTCGGGGAGTGAACTCGTCCGCGAGCAGACTCAAATAAGGGAGGGGATATCTTTGCCCTTGCCTTCATGTGTTAGTTTAGTTTAGAGTAGTTTCGGAACCAGCAGGGAGATAAAGAGTTGATTTAATAAACCATGTGGAATCTACTGCACGTATACTAATTCATTTGAAAAAACCTTCTCATCGCCAACCATCCTGACAACATCCGTAGGCTCCCACGAGAGCCGAAGGCTACCCGAGTCAAACCATCGCCGCGTCACACAGAATAATTTCCTAAATAGTATATTTTTTAAAAAAAAGCCCCAAAAACAGTTTGGTAAATAGTCTTAAAAAATTGTTACTTCATGTCAAAAACCGTGCTTCCGGATGTTGGATTTTTTGGCTAAAGGACTCAACCGAGTTATAAAACCACCAATTTTTTTACCAATTCGGACATACATTGTGATCACTAGAATGCGAACACACATACAAATTTCAATGATAACCCCTAAACTTGTTTTGGGGGCCACAATCGGTGGTCATTGACCGCTCCCGACCTTAGGTCTCACCATTTGAGTCACCGCAATAGTGGAAATTCGCTAATAAAATAAGACGGAACCATGTTTATGTCCAGTTTCATAATTTCTTAAGAAAATAAGATTTTTACAAATAAGTGCAAAATACTTAGAATTTTGTAGACCAAAGGTGGATGTTATAATTTAAAAGATACATTGTTGAATGTTGTGAACGGTTTTTCTTAATTTACGAAAAGGTTTTTAATTGGACTTATATAGTTTTATAATTGACCTCTTCAATAATTGGTAAGTAACAAGATATCGCACCTCAACATGAGACATTACACCGTTAGGTACGAATTAACTGGTTATATCTTTGTAACTGACAGTTTATACAATTTTAGAACGAATTAATTATTTTAAATCATTTAAATGTATTTTTTTAGAACGAAACTAACCATATAAAGTTTATTTTCTGTGTGACCTACGTTATCACACGCATTGTATCACACAAACGGGGGTTAACAGCTGACGGTCACATTTCTCAAGTTCAATGTCAAAATATTCAACGCACATAATATAAGGAAGCCATTACTTTCTTTCAAATGATGGCTCTGAATTTTTACTCCGATGATGATTGGCAGTCGTGGCAGCCATGCTGGGTTACCATGGTAACGAGTGCTACCCCACCGATGCCGATGCGAGGGTGGACCACCCCTCGATGGCCTTGTATTTACTCAACAATCAACTCTTAATGCAACGCTTGGTTTGGCACGGCATTCAATTAGAACGTGGACTGCAAGATCAACAGTTCTTTCAATCAATATCTTGGCGTACAAGTATCAGTAATGTCTTAACCCTAATAGCCCTTGCGTTAGGAGAGTAGATTTCGTATTATTCGAAACATTGAAGCATTTGATTTCACAATTGTATTAACATAACTTCAATTTTGTTGTTTTAAAGTTGGAAAAATTTAACAAGTTTACAATCTAAACGACAATTTGGTTGTATATACATAATTCGCAAAAACCTGAGTGGTTATCATCGTCTCGAAATGGATATATGAAGGCTTTGTCCAGACGGAATAACTGACATTTAATAAACATGGAGCAAAAACTAATTAAGATACAAACAATTTAAAGGTATATGGGGTACAAATTTAAAAGGATCTTGGTGTGTAAACATTATGAAAATTCGTATAAAACAGCTGTTCGGATCACAAGCTTAGCAACACATGTTTGTTTATATTCGTTACCATAACAACCAACTTAGCTAATTTATTATCCGTTATTATTCTTCGCGAACCAATATTAGGTTAGATTAAAAAGCTAAAAGCAAACACAAAGATCAACGAAAAATGGTTCCTGTAATTATAAATAAATTTAAACAATTGTTGTTAGATAGCATAAGCAAAACAGTTGATATTGATCAAAAACTTAACATAATTTAGGTTAGGCCTACAATGAATAATAATATAAGCTTTATTTACACTTCTTCAAAATTATAACGTTTCATAACTTATAGTCTAGCATGGCTTGCAGCCGTCTGCTAGGTTGGCAACAACAAACTATCATTTAATAGATAGAAAAAGTAGGGGTAATATGAGCACTGTGGGGAATATGATCACTCTTGTTCCCCCTCCATTTAAAAGTCCGAGAAAATATTTTTTCCCGCGTTTGATGGTTGGTGCTGTCAAGTGACCTCATTCTGCAGTGGAATTCATAAGACTCAGACATCTGACACGTTGTCCGACCCTCTCATACTAATATAAAGGTAAGCTGTCAAGTTATTGCTGTTAAAATAAAGTGTGTTAGTTGTTTAGGCTTTTCTTTAAGATATAGTTATTCAATATACTATATTTTTTTAAACATTTGAATTATACTCTGTAACTCCTACGTCTATAACCTTTCATTTCATGCCATTTTTTTTTGTATTTAAACAACGTGCTTCTGGCGTTGCCAGATTTCTTTTCGTTTGGTGCGATTGGGGGAATATGAGCACCTCTAACTGGGGTAATATGAGCAGTCAAAATATATATGGGAAATATGAGCATTGTAATATTTGAATGCTTTTTGTTGTTGTTTTTTTATAAACTGTGCAAATTTAATGAAATATATAATTTTTATAAAAAAAAATGTATTATGTATACTATTCTTTGCTAATTTGTATACAATTTAAAACAAATGTTACACTGTTAAAGACCAGTGCTTTGCTCTCGTACAAAACCATTTTGTCAATCGTAGGTATTTTACTTATAGTTCAGTAGCCTAATTAGCCAATTATTTTACGTAGTTGGACTGCAATCTAGGTTAATTTTAATAACATATTTTATACCATTTATTTCGCTTGGTATATTTGTAGTGGGCATACATTCCTTAGCCTACAGTCCAATTACGTGCCAAATAATATTTCCTTTATCTACTTACGTATTTACTCATAGGTATATATAAATTGAGTAATAAATATTTTCTGTTGATTAATTATTTTGTGTAATTGCCAGATGCCGCGAATCTACCAGAGTAAGGGAGTTCGACAACAATGGGAGCAAGAGGACACGGACAGAGCTGTTGCAGCAGTGAAGAACGGAGATTTTTCTCAACAGAAGGCAGCTCTTTTATACAATGTTCCTCGTCAAACTCTCAGAAGATATCTGTTCTCAAAAGAAATCCATACCACCGAAATATATTACCAAAACTTAATGAAAAATATACCTTCTGTCCCTTACGTAAAACGCAAACATCAGGGACTAACTACACACACTACATCTTTACCTACATCACACCATCTACATCAACAAGAACATCTAAAAAACTACTCAAACTACTCCAGATAAATCTAATAATCCTAACTCTGAACCATCAACTCCTAGAAGCACACTGAAAAAACGTTCACCTTTATTCAACGTTCGTCCTCCAACCGAAGTAAAAAAAGAGGTTCCGTTCGAGAACTTACTTCTCCAGAATCGATTTCCCAAATAAAATTTAAAAAATTGAAAATCGATGAAAGTGTTACAAAGAAGGAGGCTACTAAATTTGTAAAAGGTACCAAGAAAAGTAAACTGCCAAAAATGACTGCGAAACCATTGACGTATGAAGACTGTTCGTGCCCAGTTTGTGAAGGAAAATTCAGCGATGACCAACAAGGGGAAAAGTGGGTTCGATATGAGAATTGCAGCACCTGACCTGGTATCACGAAGACTGTTCAAATATTGAAGGACTCGCATTCATATGTGATACTTGCAGTGAAGATTGACAGTTTGTAGTAAACTTAATTCAATGTTTTATACTAATGTATTTTTTATAATTTTACTCTTGAAGTTTGATTTTTTTAAATACATTCAATAACTTAAATATTTTAAGATTAATACTTTTGTAAGTACAATCTACACAAATAAATTATTAATTTTGTATTAAAGATCCTATTATAAACATTTTAAAAGAATTATAAGCCTTATTTTGAACAATTTCTTCTTTTATTTGCTGTTAAAACCCACTGCCCATTTTCCCCCACCTGACTGCTCATATTACCCACACGCAGGGGTAATATGGGCAAAAAGTAATGATAAGAGTTTTTATTTATAAAAAATTCAATTATATAATTATTGTTTTCAAATTTTAAAGCAATATAAAAAATTAACTAACAAATTCATGTTATTTTTTTCAAAAATAAAAAACATATATTTCACTATTATTTTTAAGGTTTTGGTTAACTATGCTCATATTACCCCCAATTCCCCTACAGAAAAATAAACATAAATTAAGTCAGCTCTATATGCCCATTTTATTTCCTGCAACTTATATTTATTTTTTACTAATAAAATAGTGTTTTCCCCTAGGTTAAAATCTAGATTGGAGTAAATTTTATGATATTTCCCATTTGTTGCTGCTAGTAGACTCTGTTCCCAACTGATTTTATTCAATAAATATTTTAATTGACTATTTTTTAAATTACAGTTATATTTATCCCACATTTCTAAATTCTTGTCTAAACCCACTTCGTACAGACCCTAAAAGTTTCCATCCTCTAAACCTTGAAATATTAGAGTTCACTATTTTTTTTTTTTTTTGCTAGCATTTTTAAAAACCTCCTACAATGAACCAAACCCCGTTTATTTGCAACCAATTTGGCAAGTTTAGCATCAGTTATATCAAGTTCATCACAGCTAACAGTTTTTTTCAGATTAGGTAAAAGCAAACTAAATGCTTACCGGTACTGTATTATAAGTCAACTCAAACATCTGTTGTTAGATATTATAGACCAGTAGTTCTGTGAACAGTAGACCTCGCTCGTTCAAATAACAAATGTGGTTTTGAGCTTAGGTTAAAAATAGTGTGCCGGTAAAGAAGTAAGCAGAAGGTTAAACCGGTGAAAGATTATTTTAGAATTCCCGCGATTCCGGGGTTTTTAGTTCTCGTTTTTTTTTTTATTCTTGAGCTTGAACAGCTAAATATTTTCTTTTAGGGGTCATTGTGTTTTATTTAGGTTAATAATGCGTAAGGTAGCTAAAAATATCACGTTAGTGAGGAAAACATAGAATAAAATATTTACATACTTAAATAACAAAACTTAACAATGTATTTACAGTTCCATATCATATTTCAATATTATAAATAATGTTAAAGCGTCGTGATAGTGATCTCAACCCATGTAAGGTACCAACACTTCCCACGTTGCCCAACGGTAACTTTTTGTATGTCCTTTATCGCCGCGCGGTTTCATTTGTTTCATCTCATTTTGTAATTCCAGTAAAGATAAGTCAAATACTTTTATGGAATAATAATTTACAACTATACAGTTCAATTCTTTGATTTATTCTCTACACTTTCTTATAATATGTCATTTTAGGGCAAAGGCTATAGTATTCCTAAATTATTATTCAAAATAAGCCTAGTTTTGTTAGCAGTCTTGTAGTATTAACATAAAAACTAAGGTGTTTTCAAAATAAGAAATAGATAAATATTTGTATACAGTTCTATTTAGAACTATACAAATTTGTTTACATTTATGAAAAAAATTACAAGAAATATTTACTACTTTTTATCTAGGCCTAAAGTTGAACTTTTCCTTTCGTTACCCGAACATGCTTGTTTCTTGAGCTAATAACTATGTTAATTTTACTTCAATCATTTTTTTTACTGGCATATATGAATTCTTTGAACCTTTATCTACAAAAAAGCTATGGAACACTTTTGAATTGGTTTAGAATAAACTTATAAAACATGGTTAAAATACAAAAATTTGGACGATTTTTAACAAATTTTAAGTTTATGGCCATTTTGTGAGCTCACCGTTAGAGATACGGAAACAATCAAGAGTAGGTACAATTTTGTTGAAAATAAAATTTGCTACCCGCAAAATATTATTAGTTTTTAAATTCGACTTACGGTTAAGCCACAAACTGGCTTTGGAAAAAAGCTTACACTGAGAGAAACGGTCCGGCCGTCATTTTTATTTTATTTAAGGGGTTAAAAATGGAAAATGAAAAAAAACAGTGTATATACATCGCTCGGCCTAGGAATGAGGAACATTCATTCAAAAAATCATCAAAATCGATCAAGGCGTTTAATCTTCTGACATCTTCTGTAATCTTCTGTAATCTTGAGCCAGACAGACAGACACACAGATGAAATGCCGAACGATCGAGTTAAAACGGAGACCTCGCTTCGCTCGGCCAATAAAACAGTTGATATTGATCAAAAACTTATCATAAAATTAGGTTAGGCCTACAATGAACCCAAACCAAGTTTAGAATCTGTTTCATCACCTTTATCACAATTAACAGTTTTTTTCAGATTAGGTAAAAGCAGGCAAAATGCTTACTGTATTACTGTATAAGACATACAACGGTGTTACATATTATATTTTTTTCTTTAGTTGGTAAAATCAAACTGGTGAAATTACAAGATTATTAATATTATTAGCAAAATGTTAATAGTTTTTAAATTCGACTTACGGTTAAGCCACAAACTGGCTTTGGAAAAAAGCTTACACTGAGAGAAATGGTCCAGCCGCCGTTTTTATTTTATTTAAGGGGTTAAAAATGGAAATGGAAAAAACAGTGTATATACATGGCTTGGCCTAGGAATAAGGAATATTCATTCAAAAAATCTTAAAAATCGGTCAAGTCGTTTGGCCGTAATCGTGAGACAGACACACAGACGAAATGCCGAACGGCGAGTTAAATCGGAGACCTCGCTTACGCTCGGTCAATTATTGAACCCAATTTCCAGTTGACTTAAGATCGTCAGTTTTCATGCAAGGCATGTTATGTGTAGCATTTTCCAGAGTTAAGCGACTAACTACGTTAAAGTACGTCTTCCGAATGAAAATCCTCGACATACCCATCAATATAGTATGAAAGGACCATGTCATAAAGATTTTGGTAATTTTTTCCTTCCTTAAATTAAAAAAAAAAAAAAAAAAAAAAAATAGTATGGAAGGAAATATTTGGTTAAGATCCGCTTTAGTTGTAATAAAACTGAGTGTATTCAAATATATGCGTAGTAATAGATCAAGTGTAAAAAAATACTGTAATATAGCAGATATTATATTCTAATAAAATGTTAAACTAATTGCACTCGTGTTTTTTCTTATTTAAATTAAACAGTTCATATGTACGTAAGATCGAAAAATATTCATATTTATTCAGTGGGCTATTCGTATTTACATACATTTTCCTAAAAAAATAAGTATAAAAAAAAATACTGAGCGATGCTCGGTCGCCCAGATACTATAATTTAAATAACCTGCTGTCTTAATAAACTAAAATACTTCTATTTATAACCTATCAGCCTGCTGTCTACATTTTTATTTTTCATGTTTGTTTTCAGTTCACCAGTATTTATAGTTTATGGCATATATTATAGTTCTGTTGATTTACTGAGATTATAGTTAAAACAAAAACGTCCCAAAGAATAAGAACAAAACATATGACATTGGTAGGAAATTTGGATCGTATAAACCACAGAAATTACATGAGAGTGGTTCGTAATTTAATTGAAGAGGTGGATTCAAAAAGTGTCTAAATCAAAATATTAAATTTTCAGGAGATAACTTCTTTTGTTTATAACAGTATGTTTAACATTTACTGTTTGATAAAAATAATCATTAAAACTGTTATCAAGTATGTTATGTTAACACTGTAATATGTTACGTTAAGACTGTAAAATGTTATGTTAACACTGTAATATGTTATGTTAACACTGTAATATGTTATGTTAACACTGTAGTGTGTTATGTTAATAGTAAAGTTTATACATAACACATCTTTAAAAAAAATTGTTTTATGTTTGGATTTTTCCAAACGTTCCTAAGTCAAGTGACTTACGACATTTTTGGAAAGAAATCAAGTTTTTGCATTGCACATTATTTATTTGTGCTCAAAGTATTTTTACTTTTTACACATTGTTTAAGAAACCATGAAATAACCTTACGTGTACTGTAGTGGCAGTATAGATGACAGCTGGGCAGTATAGATGACAGCTGGGCAGCACCATTTGCGCATGCGCAGATTACTCAACAGCTGACTAAAGCAGTTTTGGAAAAGAACACTCGTGACTAAAGCAGTTTTGGAAAAAAACACTCGTGACTAAAGCAGTTTTGGAAAAGAACATTCGTGACTAAAGCAGTTTTGGAAAAGAACACTCGTGACTAAAGCAGTTTTGGAAAAGAACATCCGTGACTAAAGCGGTTTTGGAAAAGAACATTCGTGACTAAAGCAGTTTTGGAAAAGAACATTCGTGACTAAAGCAGTTTTGGAAAAGAACATTCGTGACTAAAGCGGTTTTGGAAAAGAACATTCGTGACTAAAGCAGTTTTGGAAAAGAACATTCGTGACTAAAGCAGTTTTGGAAAAGAACACTCATGACTAAAGGAGTTTTGGAAAAGAACACTCGTGACTAAAGGAGTTCTGGAAAAACCACTGATTTGTAATGCTCATAGCCTATTTGATTTAAGCCGTTTTGGCGTGAATATGTTTTCAAATTCTGCAACTAGTAATAACGAATCAAATACAACTAATAACTCGAAATTTAAAATTTTGGACTTAAGCACTTTTCTAATCCACTTCAATTGTGTTTTTCAATTTAATCTAAATGTATATTTTATATACTAAAATCAAGCTATGGCGAAGAATTACCGGGAACACTAGTCAGTTTAAAAAATAGCGAAACAGTAAACTTCCACTACCTATGAAGTAGTGTTTATTAGCGGCACTTTTTGCTCGACTGCAAAAACCATTTTACAAAAAACAAGCATATTAAAAGTGCAGTAAAATGTGCTAAAAAATCAGATTATAATGTTTAGTTTTTGTGTAGTTGTTGTTTTCGACTTGAATTAAACAGCTGTTTAACTATCAGTTTTAAAACTGCAATACAGTAAGCAAATAATTGGAGCACGCAGCTGAAACGCTGCCGTGAGTTGAACGAATTTAAACAAAATTAAGTTTATACTAGGGGCTCTGCCCCTGGACGCTCCGCGTCCCAACCCCGGCTCGGCCTTCGGCCTCAGATGGCTGCTTCGCTTCGCTCGCAGGTGGAAAATTCGATAAAGAATCTCGTTAATCTTTTGCTCGTTTGTACATAGGTGACCGAGCATAAATTAGTTGTTTTATTTGGCAGCTGACTCAAACTCATTAAACATTATCTCCATAAGATTAACATGGGAAATTTGAAGGATTGTGTGCCGGAGCTCCTTCTCGGGTGAATAGCGGCTGAACGGATGATAATATATAAGATTTGACATATCTGTGAATGATTATGTTCAGTTTTTGATCCAAATTAGCTGTTTCATATATAATAGGTTTGTAACAACCAATGTTTGAATTGAATTAAAATA
>JAGFPH010021405.1:0-13365 GCA_018207615.1 Philaenus spumarius | reverse complement strand
TTTTAAATCTATTAAACCCAAAGACTCCATATGTTATGTGTGTGTAGTAGGCCTACACTCAACTAAATAATGTAAACCACAATTATTTAATTTGAAGGTTAACACATATTTATATTTTCTTCGTCTGTGTTTTGGGTAGGTACAAAAAAATCATAGAATGTGTTCAGCTTAATATTATGGATAAACAAATTCTGTTAAAGTAGAAATAAAGGTGTTTTATACAATCTTAAAGTTTAAATATAATATCACTCATATATTATTATTTTTTATGGCACCCAAAGTTGTGAATGTAACCTTGTATTGAGTATCACGTTATACTAACTTAAATTTAATTCGAATCTTTCGTAAATTCCGCCAATAAACTATTTCAGGTATCGGAACAAGTGGTAATCGCTCGGTGTAAGGTCAGGACTCCGATGTACACAAACCAACATCGGACATGTTAGCTCAGGCTCAAACAAAACAGATGTAATTAATTGTGTTATGAGTTTAAGCAGTGCGTCGTCATGCGGGAACAAAACTACAAATGGCAGTAGGTCTGTTCGTCAAGCCAAAGCTTTCTAAAGATTGCGCAGTAGGCCCACGCATCCGACTTGGTTGTTTGTCCCTCTAGGCATAAATTTGCCTCAAGTCTATCTCAGAATATCGCTCCCTATAGTCTTGCGTGTTGAGATCATCTCTACGACTTTCACTTTGACTGAAGATGTAGTGTGCTGGAATTCTATTGACTACATCTTTCATGCTGGACCCGTGTGAGCACCCACGTCTCCCTTCCTCTTAATATTGGGTTTATAATGTTTTGAAGCACTAGACAATGCCTGGTAATGCTTGTGTAAAACACTGACTTTTAAAGTTGTGAAACATCCAATGAAAATGAAATCATTAACAGCTTGTCTTTATGAATTCTGTCAACAAATACGCGTCAAATCAAATTTATTTGCATAAGATAGTCCCGAGTGTTGTTCTTCTTCATGAACATTATCCTGCCCGTCCTTGGCCTATCTCACCCATATTCCTTGCTGTAAAAACTCACAGAGTGCATCTCTATTGGAAAAATGTACATTTATACAGACAGGTTGAGCAAATCGAAGTTATTGTTACACCTTAATGGTAATGTATTAAAATTACCGAATTAGCCTTTTTAAACTACAAGCAAAACTCGTGCATTGGAGATTAAGGGTCTGCTGTAGTGGCGGCCATCTTGGATTTTTATCCCATAAGAGCAATGTTAAATTTCAAACCATTTATTTCGTTTATTTTTTATCATAAAATTGTTTGCAAGGTCTCATTTTAAGCACAGTCACAATACGCATCCGTTTTGCAATTTAATTTTTTTAAATGCTTTTGATTTGTTATGTAATTGTCATTTTGTAAGTAGGCTACAAAGTTTGAACTTTTTTCCTAACACAATAAAAAATTAATAATGAAAAATAATTTCCAAGCCGGATCCGAAATTGTATAAATAATATTCAGTTTTTTTTTTCAACACTCAATTACAAAAGACAGACTTATAAAATGGTTTGCAATGAGGCAATGTCAAAGCGTTCAGCTGCAATAAATTGCACTGTTTAGATAGGGATATAGTGAGAAGCGCTTTCGTTTCCGGTTGATTTCTCGTTTACTGGAGCAGACCCTTAAGTCAATAAAATTTTGAAAATAAATTTTGTTTGGTTTGAAGGATTAAGTAATACTATAACAGCTGTTTGAATGTAAAACAACTGAATACAAAATTATATTAAATATTTCATAACACCACAAACAAGAAGTAAAAACGAATTTCACTTAATGCACGACAGAAATTTAAAATAATTAGTTTCGTCGTTGTCATTAGTGGAGCCTCAAAAAAACAAATGCAACATTACATAATATAATTACTTATATTTGGAGAAAGTCATGCATTGTCGGTTATTGCCCACCCCCCCCACCTTCTCTAACTCAGAGTGGAATGGTGTTTAACATCTATATATATATATATATATATAGGTTCATAACGTTTACTTTCCTGAATAACACAATAAGCTGTTATAATAATATACATAGTTTATCTTTATTTAATATAGGGGGCTTAGTCCTGACTGAATAACTGACATAGAATCAACGTTGAACAAAAGCTACTTAGGATACAAATACGAAAATTCGAGGGTTCGATCCCGATTACATGACAGTTCCCCACACTGACACTTTCACACACTGCCCAAAATACTGACACTTCCCCACAGCCTTTGGACGCGGCTACCTGTTTAATGGCTCAGAAATAGTCTCGACTGACAGTTTCACACACATCCCCCCCCCCCCTACCTAAGGCTATAGGCTTCAGCGATCACCGTTACAGTCGCACCAGCAAGAATAATAAAAAAAAATCTAAAAGGTTCTAACCTATAGAATTTAGTCACAGTATGTTTACCTGTATTCAACATTTAACAGTATAATTTAGAAAAACAATGTCATTGTCTGCAAAAATATAATGTCCTGTAGGATGGGGTCGAATAATAAACTTACGCCAACACCCTGTAACCTGCAATGCTAACTGGCAAAAGTATAGTCCTACATTAACACTCCATCGGTTAATGAACTTAGGCTAGTTCCTTGGGGGAGGGTGGGGGACATGTGTGCGGAAATGTCAGTCGAGATTATTTCTGAGTAATTAAACAGGTAGCCACGTCCAAGGGCTGTGTGGAAGTGTCAGTGTGGGGAACTGCTCGGATACCTTCGCTCCCAGCCCTATAACCAGCTGTTCGGATCAAAAGCTTAGGAACACATTTTCGTTTATATTTATTACCATAGCAACCAACTTAGCAAATTTAGAATCAGTTTATTGTTCTTCATAAACCAACAGCTTTTTTAAGGTTAAACTAATAAACTAAATCAAAATCACAGAACGATTTTTGAAAAATTCTTTCCTGCTGTATTATAATTAAATTCAAACGTCTTTTGTTAAATATTATAAATGCAACCGCTGATTTGGATAACAAATTTAACATAAATTTAGGTTAGACATACAATGTTTAATTTTGACCAATTTGGTAAATTTAGAATCAGATAACTACGCTCCACAACTAACATTTGTTTAGTTTAGGTAAAAGCAAACAAAAGGTTTACTGTATTATAAGTGAAACATATGGTGTTACATAATTATTATTTTGTTTTTTTATTTTGCTACATCTCGTTTACGCAATAAAAGGTCAGAACTAAGAGCGCAATAGGTGGCTCAGTTGTTGTATTGGAATATACCACTGAAGCTGAGAGACACGGAATTGCTTTAAATAGACACATATAAGAAACACGTGACACAATGGCTGCTTAACATTGGTAGGGATGAGTCTGAAAACCTCCTCAGGTCGGTGTATAATTGTAGATCATTAGAATATAAGTGATTGTATATACCAGGATGGGAATGTATGATACAAGTAAGATTGTCTGAGATGAAATTGTATGTGTTTAGGTATAAGAATGTTTGGGAATAAATTTATAATTGAGATAATTATACAGGAGTGTATGTGTCACGTTGTATATGCATTTTACACGAGGGCGAGTGGATTTATTTATTTACTATTATTATTGCTGTGTTTTTGTTTCTTGTTTTTTTTTTTTTATAGGGCGAAAACTCTATACTAATATTTATGAGTGTACAAAGTGCTGGGACGTATTCGCATGCTAGTGTATTGCAATGGATGATTAAGTGTAAGTTTATATATGTGGAATGAGTTTGATTGTATGGTAATCTATGGATGTATGCTTGGGTATAAATGGTTATTATTATTATTTTCCTCTTCTCATCTTGTTCTTGTGTGTGTGTTCTTGTGGTATGTGATAGTCTATTGGCGTTTTATCTCAATAACTACTACACTGCCACCACCAGAACAACAATATAAATGAGTCTTTATAAAATAATTATGACTATAAAATATATTTACATGTCTGGCATGATAGTTTCGATCGCATTGCATTTGGGCACTCAACTCATTACCTACACACAGGCGTAAGCCCATGTAGGGATTATTCTTTTGAACCAAATTGTAAGAAAATGTAAAACCAAAACAAAAAGAATAAAACCATATTCTATTCTATTCTATTCTATTTGGTAATATCAAAATTTGTTTGCAATGTTAATTTTTGATTGTTTAAGTATTTGGTGCCACAATTCAAATTATCGGGGTTGGTCGTGTCTATTTCGATATCTGTCTTACATAAGTTATGTAGCCTATAGGTCATCGCACAGTCGTCATTCCGTGAAAACATGACAGTATAAAATAATTGTTTGTGTTTTGATCGACCATGATTCGCTGCCGGACTTGACGAGCAGGGGCGGAGCCACTAGTGACTTTGTCCTGACTGACTAACTGACACAGGCATATAACCAAGATAGGTCATAGACGCGCACTAAGGAAGAATTTTGCTAAATCTAGATTTTAAAGCGTAAAAACAGTGAAAATACGGCGGTTTACTCCCAGCACTATAACAAATAAAACACTCGATTCGTATCAAAAGCTTAGCAACATAATTTATTTGAATGCGTTTTTATTCATTACCATAGAAACCAACTTAGCAAATTTAAAATAAGTCTATTATGCTTTACAAACAGCATCTTTTTTAGGTTAGGTTAAACAAATAACAGCAGATAAAAAAATCATTATTATAATTTATTGTAATTCAAACATCTGTTGTTACATATTACAAATAAAACAGCTAATTTGGATCAAAAGCTTAACACAGTTTTTGTTAGGCCTATACCGAACACACAATTCTTGAAAGTATTTACATTCATTACCATATTAACCAACTTGGCACATTTAGAATAGTTTCTTTTTAGGTTAGGTTTATATTGCTTTATTGTATATTCACAAACCCGGTCATTCACACAAAAAGCTTGGTCCTGCTGCGTATGTCACATCTTGACACCGCACCCCACTATCCTATACCGATTCAAGCGCCTCTGTCCTAATCGATCGTATTTTTAGTGAAAATATCAGACTCAATACCACAGGGGTTTGTGAGTAGCGGAGTGTTTAAGCGTTATGAATACTGGTAAAGTGATGCTTACAATCAATTAATCTCATGTCACCTTGTACTTTTCAATATGTCAGTTGCAATTAAATACTTAGATTTGCACTTCACGCTGTGTTCTACCTTCAAAGTGACGTGCAATCAACCTTTAACGATAAAGAAATCAGGATATTAGTCCGCAGCTTCTCACCTATACCAGGCGTTCAAGTCTCTTTATACAAAGACTTTAAAAATATATATCTTATTAATTATTGCGTGTATTCATTTACTGATTGTTTAGTGAGTTTATTAACATAATGTTTAACATTTTGATGCCTAACCTCAAATCATCTTAATGCAACTATTTATTATTGTATTCAGGTATGTATGTGAAATCTGATATAGTTCAAATGTGTTTATTTACAGTATAAATATTGAAAATAATTTAAACATAGATTTTAGAAGTTTTGTTTCGAGAAAACAAATCATTGCAAGCAAAAAACATGTATGCCCCAAGAATGGTTTAAATGACTGTATGTCTCTACTGTACTTTGTCTAAATCTCGTGTTGAACTAACTTTCCCTAATTTTGCGGGACTGGGAAAGTTCTCCATTATGGAAGTTTACGAACATATTTATCCATAAAATCGATAAAAAGTAAATTGTAATATTTTAAAACGATTCAATAATTTATTGAAATATTAAAGTATATTTCGCCAACAATGTGACGAGAAACTGAATGGCAGGTATAAAATAGTTTCTAAAAAATGAGCTTGTGTTTAAGGAAAACTCGAGAAACAAGTTATATACCCTATTTTCGATGTAATAATATTTTAAAATTATTTAGACCCATTGTTTAGGAGATGATTTATTTTGTATTACGAAATTTACAATAACCAAACAATTAAATGTTTTTCATATGAATAAAAATTTACAGAATTTAAAAACACTTCATAAAAGAGGTATTTTTTTTTCAATACTTACAAAAACGGCAGAATATTTATGGTTAAACCAAAACAAATGAAGGCCCATTTATAGTATTTCGCTAAAATCACAGGATTAAAACGAATTCAATAAATAGTGTTTATTTACATATAATTCCTAAAAAATATAGTAATGTAAAACGTTATATATTTCTTTAATAAAAATTACAAAAGTCCTAGTAAATATTCGAAAAATATCTGGATTTTTAGATTTAAAAAAAATACATATAATTTATATTTATATAATAATATAACCGGCTTTGACATGTTGACTGACTTATATAGAATCAACGTACAGCAAAAGCTATTTGAGATGCACATACAAAAAATTTAAAGGAATATTCGTATAAAGTCATATACGCACAATAAGAAAGCATTTTACGAAATCTTAATTTTAAAGTGTAAAAATAATTCGCAAATTCGGATAATATCTGTTCAGATCAAAAGCTTAGAGCAACACATGTTTGTTTGCATTCATTACCACAGCAACCGACTTAGCAAACAATGTAGACTCAGTTTATTAATTATTCACAACCAACAAACAAAAATGCTTACTGTATTATAATTCAATTCAAAGATCTGTTGATACAGATTATAAATAAAACAGCTGATTTGGATAAAAAAAGTTAACGTAATTTTAAGTTAGGCCTACAATAAACAAAAACACGTTTATTTGCAAACAATTTGGCAATTATAGAATCGGGTACCTAACTATTTTTCACAACCAACAGTTTTTTCTTTAGATTAGTCAAAAGCGAACAAAGGGCTTACTGTATGTCAAACATCTGGTGTTACATATCATAGTGTTTCCTTTAGTTGGTAATATAATAATTTGTTTGAAATGTTGATAAAGTAATCGGTTTGCATATTGGCTATATCATGGGTCTCCACAAGGTTATAGATCGAAGCGAGGATGGGCGGAGGAACATAGTATAATATAACTAGTGGCTTGTAGGGGCTAAAGCCCCTAATTTATATCCAGTTACTGATACATAACGTGAAATAAACTATTTTGTAATTTTGAAAACTTAATTTATTAAAACAAAGTATTACAGGAACACATCTTTGATAACAATATTCTGTGTGTAATATCCACATTTGTCCTTTTCTGTTCACTGGTCTTTTTAATGACTACTTTTACATTTTGAGGTGTTTTTACTCGGCTAAAGGTTACATTTGAGGTAGTATGTTTGTTATCATAGTCAGTGTATCTTGTTTTAAATTCTTATTTTCATTCCGTTGCAGCCGTATATCAGTTGCTACTGACGTGTCAATGAAATACAATTGACCATATGAGGGTAAATCACCATTTAGGGTAATAAGTCAGAAATATATCTATGAATTTGTCCTTGAACTTTGAAACAATTAGGTCCGTTTCCTGGAATATATTTCTGTATAGCAGAAAAAGACGGGAAACCCATCACACTATTATATTGCCTTATGTTTTTTATGAAATTTGAATCATGCTGCATTAGTTCATTTAGTTCGTCATTTATGGGTGACTGTGGCATAATAATTAGTTAATTGTAACAACATGCGTTGAAATGTCCATTTGTGGCCTCCTCTGTGAAATGAAATGCTCCACAGTGGTTGCAAGTCTTGCTTAGAAGACCTAAACTATGAGACACAACAATTAATTCATTTTCCAAAGGTCTTCTGAAAGCGGGTAATCGTTCTATGACATCGTTCTCTTGTGGATTTCTTTGCTCTCTTACTCGCCGATCTGCATTACGTCTGTCCAGCGGATATTCCTGAACACTCTTCAACCAGTTGATAACATGATAGAATTTATGCAAAATATCAAGAAAATAATAATTGATGTATGAAAAGTTAAGATAACAGCCATACAACCTTCCAAAAATAACACTTATAAGGTTTATCTTCTATGTGTGTGTCAATGTGTATCTTTTATGGGTTAATAAGTAGCAGATTTTATTTAAAAATATAATTTACATTAACTGTCATATTATTTTACAGAACAGCTGTTTAATTTTTAAAATGTATTAATTTTTTACCAAATGTTATAATGTAAACAAAGCAGACGTTTTTAAATTCTCATGTATTTCTTATGGGGATGTTTCGTCTTTCGGGAACCCCAAAAACCCCTTAGTTTTTAATTTTAGAAAAAACTTGTATTTTTCCCTCGTTCCTTGAATCGATACCTTTAATTTGACACCCCTCCCATCATACTCCGATTTACCAAAATCCCACAATTTTGAATCTAAAATTTCGCTTACAGAATTATTTATAAGGATAATACATACTACAGTTTTCAATTCTAAGTATATTGAATGCAATTATGTAATAAAAAGTAATTTTGTAGTTTTCCTTTGAAACTAAGGTTATAATTATATATTTTGTATCAAACCTTTTGATATTTTGTAAGGAATACTTCAAGTGAATCACTTTGATAGTAAAATTGTGCTAGTAAGCTTATTTTACGTAAGCCTGTAAGTTCAATGGAAAATGTTGCAAATTCCATCATATTTAATTACATACTGCAGCAACTAATCACCATTTATATACATTGTAACCGGCCACCTTTGATCTTGGCTCACAGAATGAATTAGTTAGATATTGGTTTCAATAGAAACTCTATAAATTCGCACATAAATAATATAAAAAATTGTTTTTCTAAACCCAAAAGATATGTTTTACGGTTGTTAAGAAATTTCAAGACTAAACATTTTTCAAACGTTACACAAGTTTAAAATGTCTTTTAAAAATAAACTTTGTTGTACGAAATATAGGCCTATTTGTAGAATGTGTTGGCAAATAAGCCTCTAGCTTCGACTCGAAGCGATAAAAGCAGTCCTCGGATGTGAAGATGCCCTCCCGTGAAGAAGCCACGTGGATTTTAACCGGGTACTTTTATGGTATTTTAACGTGCTATGCGGCCGTGAACGAAATTAAAATGTGCAGAATAACATCCTACAATTATTTTTTAGACAAAACCCAAAATAAGTTTTATTATAGTACGAAAATCTCAAAAAACATTTCCTAGGTTAAGATTGGATTTATTGTTAAAATGCAATGAATGTTTACCGCAGAGAGCCAATCGATTTGATTTTTAGGTTTGCATTTTTTTATTTTCCCAAAATTGTTTACATTAAATATAAACTGTCCATTAGTTTGCTTATATGATTTTAGATAGTCATTGTTCGTAATATTCAAACACTTATAACCTACTTTGTTATAAATTCATTTTCCAATACTAATTTATTCCATATGAAATAATTCATGTTTCTCATTTTTGTTTTAGGTAGGCAAATGTAAATAAATGGAATAATATTTGCATTCTTATGTTCAGTTTTTGATTAATTGCATACCTTTGTTTAAATGTTTTTTAATTTTTTTTTGCCTGTCTGATTGTCCGGGATAATTTCAGGAATAGCTAAACCAATTTTAACGAAACTTCCATTTGCATGTAGAGTATTTTCCGGAGATTAATCTATGCTACTTTTTATCCCGCAAATGTTTGGATTACTATTTAAAAATTTTAATAATGTAAAAGTTATGGGCAAAACTATTGGTTTTGAGAACGGACGGTACACGCGACCGTTGTAAATAAAACGAATGATTTGGGTCAAAGCTTAACACTTTGACAAGATCGTGTGTGTTTTAATTTACTGTGCATGCTGGTTTACCAGTTAAATATAATATCAATAGGTGTTAAATACACCTCAAAACCTGATTCGTAATTTTTTGTTCGTTCGGGAGTTATGAGTAACAGACTTAACTGACGGAAAAAAGAATTGTTGGCGTTTATTGGTGCATAGCTAATAATTTACGTAGGCCTAAAAGGGATACATAGATCGATTTGATCAAATCGCACTACGTTTTTGGGCCATGGAACTCGGATATAAAATCTTTTTGAAGTGAAAACTTCTTATGGCGCGTTAGGCACTTTTTCAGATGGGTAAAAATCTCTGCTCTCGCGTGATCGTCAGATATTATTCGTCATCGCCTCTGTGTTTACAAAAGAGAGATAGCACTAAATAACTCAATTCCAACACAGTCAACGGTAGCATAGTGGTCAGTATCCCCGCCTGTTACGCGGGAGACCGGGGTTCGATTCCCCGGCGGGGAGGAATATTTGTATGTATTTTACAAATGATATTTCTTTTAAACAATTTTCAAATCATAGTCAACATTTAAAATATTAAATATACCATTAATTGAGTTTTTAAATCAAGAGTTTGGATTGACCATGTCAAATGATCGACTTAAAAGCACCACAAGATGCAAAAATACAATAGATGCTGTTTTTACAAGACATTTGGATGGATTTTAATCAAAATTATTTGTTTCTTACTTTAGTTATCATAGGCCTATAGTATCAGTTTTAGACTGTACAGATAAAGATAATGATAGCAATGCAAGAGTAATTGAAATTACTGATGAAGATGAGAACTCACATATTGTTAACATTGAAAATACATAATTATATTACGTTTATTTAGTAACATAGGCTTCTTGTACATGTTTTAGTTTGTGTATATAACTTGTATAGTAATAATAATAATTTTTATGTATAATAATGATATAAAAATATTATTAAGTTTGTTAATAATAATTTTTATATACACAACTTTTTCCATGTTAATTTCAAATTATCTTTTGACTTATATATTGCATAAATATTTATTATTTTCGAATTTAAAAAATAAAAACGTTGATAAATATAAAAAAATTTAAAAACAATTACAATAACGTCCAACATTTTTAAACATAAAAAGTTTTCACTTCCAACGGCAGTCCCAAGACTGCCATTTTTTTGCTACAATTTTTTTTAATTGCGTATAATGGTACGGCACAATATTTACCCCATAGTCCTTTTATTTATTTAATCACATCGCGAGTGAAACCGTAGATACCAGCTAGTTTATAAACAAATTATTTGTTTGAATAAACTATAGCTTTTAAACAACGTAAAATTAATTTGAATGTTATTTGAAACTACAGTAGTGTAAATAAGGAAGTAAACATGAAGGTCTCCTGATACAAACATAAAAAAGGTATATTTAGTAAGGATCAGTTTGGTTTGCTATTAAGGTTTTGATTTCAGATACGTATCAGGATAAACTGGTTCTTCGGAGGTTATAGTTGATTAAATAAATATTTAAAATATTCGAAAAAGACATTTTTAATTAACTGTGAATACGATATGCAATGATACTTGTACTGTAAATGAGACGAGATAAATTAAAGATCAAGTAAAACTACAAAAAGTCTTAACTTGATGTTGTTTGATTGCCACATCAAAGTCGCGTCACTTCTGACTCTAATTGGTAAAAGTAGTAATTTGGCTGAGTGCAAGGAACCGACAGCTGGGAATTCGGAACGGCCTTGACGTTTAGGTTATGCAAGTTGGTCTGTCTACGGACCTATCCTCAGAGCGACCCACTGGTATTGCATCGAGTGTTGTAAACCTGTATCGTTTAATTTGAATAGGTTATCCGCAGGTGGAACCTTTTCATTGGAAAAACGTAGAGTGGATGTTACTTAACAATTAGAGATTAATGAATAATCTATATAACAGCCAAATCCACTGACTCACTGATCACGATTTCTCAAAAACTACTGAACGGATCGGAACAAAATTTGGAAGTAGCTTCCTCTAGGGCCATAAGTGCTCACAAAGAAAGGTTTAAAAAAATTCGAAATTTTAGGGGGGTTTGAGGGGGTAAAAGTTACTAAATCACGATTTCTCTAAAACTACTGAACGGATTGCAATGAAATTTGGTATGTAGCTTCCTCTAGGTCGTAGATGCTCGCTAAGAAATGATTTTAAAAAATTATAAATTTAATGGGGGTTTTGGGGGTCAAAGTTACTAAAAATCCCCATAAGAAATACATAATATAATTTATATATATTGATATAATATATTCTTTGTTAATATACATTTAACTTTGATTTGTTTATCCGTGCAAAGCCGGATTGGGGCAGCTAGTCGAATATAAATGTAGGGATACTACATATCTATATAATCTAAACTTATATAAAACACATATTATCTCAAAATAGATATAATATTATGATTAACCATAATATCTCAAATGTTTGTCTATGTAAGATGTGCTAAGAAAATATAACAGAGAATCTTCAGCCATGTTTTTACGCGACAGCTATAAAGGCAACAGGGTGACCATGTTATTTGGACTAAATTTGTATGAAAGTAAGAAGTGTTTCCAACATATTATATATGTTTATAAATTAAAAACATAGCATCAGCCGAAGAACTTAAGACCTGTATTAGAAAACTAAGAAATGTTACCAACTTATATATGTTTAAAAAATGGAAACATGGTAGGACTAGAAACTGTAAGTTAGAACTTCGGGCTATTTTTTGTGGGTTGCTTTCCTGTTATACAAACAACATTGGTGTAACCAGTTTATATATCTTTACAAATGGAACGTTCAATAAGTTTGTTTATATATAGGGGCCTACATATAGGGTTGCAATTTTGTAATCTTTACTATGACTTAATGTTTAATTTGGCAACGTTAGACAACTTGAGACAACCATATATTGTTTTATATGGTTCATTGTTATTGTTTTGATATTAAAAGTCTTTTAAGTGCATTTTTATGATTTCTTTCATTCTTTTTATTTAGTCACTTTTTGTATACACTTTTGTGTCTGTTAAGTGATTTTTTCTTTTATTTTGTGCAAACCAATTTTAAGTTGGCAGAAATTAACATCTACACTTACGAGTTCTATTTTTGTCGTATTTTCCCAATATTTATTTCCCGCGGATATTGTTGGTGTTTATAGAGTCAGTTTAACGAGTTTTTCAGAATATGAAGAACATTTTGAAAACCCTCTGGTCAAGAATGTGTTTAAGACATTTACTCCACTATTACTTATACATATCTGATCGTATTCGATTCTTTACGAGAGTTGGGTGATTAGCATTACCGTCACAGCCTAGGCGAACACATACCATATCAATGCCACAATATCTAGATCAACGTTTCAATATGATTTGCCTATTTGCATATTGTAGGCCTAGACTCGTAGATAGGCTTTTTATGGTACAATTATTCATTAACTGTTTCTACAACATTGGTTAGGGACATTAAAATCACTGGACGACCTTCTACAATATCAGACATTGATGATGAAATATTTCTTTTCCCGTGCTAGTAATATTAATAGACCTACTGATTTCCTGGTCACTAAGACAAGTTCAATTAAGCATAGTTTTTTCGTATAATACCAATAGAAGTTATTACGACTCAATTAATCATGAAGCAAATCTTTAAGACGTAAGTTTTTTTTAAAAGTGAGTCTTATTTTTAAAGTTGTTCACAAAAAGTTTTTTTTTTTTTTTTTTAATGTAAGATTAGCTTGGTAACTGACATTTTAATCTGCAACCCTCCCATAAATCGACAT
>JAGFPH010021404.1:0-13371 GCA_018207615.1 Philaenus spumarius | reverse complement strand
TCACCTCTTAAACGATGAACGAGGTGTCCATAATGTCGGGATGAATAAGAAGGTACGAAACATTCATCCCAAGGAATCACCCTTATAGGACAAACAAGGAGTCTATAATGTCAAGTTAAAATAGTTAAAACAACATTGGGTGTGCTTAAGACCACACGTTGGAAGTGATAACTTTTATGACCGATATATATTTGTATCACTATTAATATTAGAGGAGAATAAAGGTCAACAAATTACACAAGTCAATATATTGTCAAAAAAATATTATATTATATTTTGGAATTGCATAATTTTAATATTATATTATAATAATTATAATATTATAATATAGTAATATTATTATAATTATAATATTATTTTATAATATTATTTTATAAATTGCTAATATCTCGAAAAAGAAGAGTTTTTAGACAAAATTTCAAGAGACAAAAAATGTTTATTTCAAAGTGCTTGACCTAAAAAATGTCTTCCAAATCTATTTCGTACATTTTATTTTTTACAAATGTATACCTACTATATGGCTTTATGGATTTTGATCAAACCTTTTTTTTACCAATAGTAAAAAAAGGTATTAATGAATATATTTGAAATTTGTGTGTGTTATTAATATGGTTATATGGAATATATATGTAGAAAGCTTGAATCAAATTGGTTAATAATTATAGGTTTTCCACTAAAATTTATATAAAAGGATCGAAAATTGGGTACATTATTATAGAACAACGTTTATATCTTAAAAACTAATTATTGGAAGTTATTTTAAAAACAAATATAGATTCTTCATGAAATGTACTATAAATTATCAAGTTTTTAGTAATATTTATTAATAATTGTACGTATGCCATTCTATATAATGTAAATGTTGATTAAATAAATATTTATTTATTACATTTATTTTTCGAAAACGTATAATTATTAAACGATTTGATTCAAACTTTCCACATATGTTTTAAATAACTATTTACAATACATATTAAAATTTCATAAAGATTTGTTAATAATTATGCAAGTCATTAACGTTTACAGACAAAATTTAAATAACCGATTTAAATTTTATAGGCCAAGTTAGTAAAGGTATTAAATATTAATTTAATAGTTAATTGTTTGTATATCGTTATTATAAATATGTTTTTTATACATGGTATACATTTTATTGAAATCGGTTGAATATTTTTAAAGTTATTACATTTTTATTAGAAACAGGTAATTAAAAATATGAATCTATATATATGTTTAAAAAATCTACTTTTTATTCACTCACTTCCTAAAGTTAATACTTAACCGATTTTGACTATTCTTTTTTTATTTAAAAGATAATTTCAAGTTCTAAGTCACTGTGGAGCTAAATATTTGATTTACACTTTTATTTTGGTTACATTCCGAGTTTTAAAATTGAATCAGTATGCTACAACTAAATCAATAAGAAATAATTGGTTCTAAACAGCTGATAACCTAATTGAGTTTTAAATAAATAAGTTATTGGCTTTACTCAACTGTCAACAGATGATTTAGGTTAGGTTATTCTTGATGTGTTTTAGGTCTGATTTGTTGCTGTATAAATAAAATTAAACTATAAAGTTTTGTTTAGGCTTTTTATTTCTGTCATCCCTGATAATAAATGAAAGTAATATTGTTAAGATAAATGGAGATGATAATTGAATTGAGAATTTGAATACTTTTAATAAATTAAAAAAGGCGAAAACAAGTTGAATTTTGTTACTTTACATCAAAATTGGTCGAATTTCGACCACAGGAGATACTCATATTGTTTTAAATATTACATTATAAAACTTGTAAAATATATATTTAATCATAATATATATAGGAACATATATAATATATATTTTATATGTGTGTTAAAAATATAGTTAATAAAAGATAAAGTAAAATTAAAAACATTGCGTTCCCATGCGGTCAACTAACTAGAAATTGTCCAAAGTCAATGTTGCTTGATCTATTCAACTATTTAAAATTGTTATTAATAACAAGGACATTTATTAATTAATTAATTTCAAATTTGTATACGTTCTTTGTATTGACCTATTGAACATATGTTGAAAATTTTAATCAAATCGGATAGAAATTATAGGTTTTCGTAAAAATATTTAATAAAATAATATTTATTAAATTAATAATTACATTATATCGAATGGTCTACGTACAATTATTAATACATATTAATAATAACCTAATAACTTATAGTAAATTTCATGAGGAATCTATATTTGTTTTTAAAAATAAAGTTACTTTATTATCTGATTTTGGGAAAAATATTGTTGGAAGGGGTGTGCTAAAGTAATAGAGGAGTAAGGAGGGGTTAGCTTCAGAGGCGGTTCTAGCGTGTGGGCCGATTGAGGAGTATGGGCCTAAACAAATTTTTTGAAATAAAATAAAAATGTATTTATTTCAGGTTTTCCAAGTTTTCTTGTTTTTTGCGTTATACAATTATATAAGAATTCTTTAACATTTTCTTTGTTAGTATATACATATTTATTTTTTAAATAAAATTCCTGAGGCCTATAAAAAAAATCCTGGAGCCACCCCTGGTTAGCTTAATAGTTAAAAGTTTGAAGGTGAGCACAATCTAGTCGTTGATTATCACGAAACTTACATTTTGAAGAGAAGTATATAATATATATGGGTTTTTAAAACTTTAAAATGGACCTAAAAACTAGTACATACAATAAAATATAGGTTTCTAAAATGTTGATGATTCTAAACTTTTCTGCTTTATTAGTCTTAAAGTATAAACTAAAAGTTGTTGTATAGTGATCTGTGGTTTACTTCATTTCACATTAAAGTATAATATATCCATTTTGGTGAGGCGTTTCAAAAGTTTCTGCGTTTTAAAATATATTATATATTTTAAGACTCTTTTAATTCTTGAATATAGATAATAAGCACAACCGTTCAGGAGCTGCAGCAGTTCAAATATTGGTAAACACTGTATTGTTAGCTAAAATAAAACCTGAACACAAAATCTCACAATAAATACGTTTACTAACCTCAAACGCGTTTCAACGACAATGTCGCCATCCTCAGTGATGCACGGGCTACAGTAACCAAACTATAACTCAAACGCGTTTGAGGTTAGTAAACGTATTTATTGTGAGATTTTGTGTTCAGGTTTTATTTTATCTAAGTTACTTTCCCACAAGTCAAGCTCATTAGTTATTTACTGTTTTGTTAGTTGAACATTTTTGTTTAAAACAACATATTTTAATAGGGTTGTTTAATAATAACGTTGACAACGTGTAGATTAGCTATTACGTAAATAAAACTCAAACTGCAAATCACAAATAAAAAACTCTGAACTTATTTAATACTATTTACTTCACTGATTAAACATTTGGAATCCACACGTATGGATTACTAAATTTTTGTGAACTATCCGACTAACTAGTTACGAACAACATTGAAATCAATCTTTATCATATTTGCAGACATCTGTTGTGTAATTAATATTAACTTTTAAGTTGTAAGCTATATCGTACTTGAACATAGGCCTACTTTTATAGGGATACACATAATTCTGAACGCCAAACAGTATATCAACTAAACTAGAAATTCAACAACAAGCCTACACGTGAATTAATAAATTGATTAGTAAAAACCATATAATAATAAAAAGCCTATCTAGACAGACTCCATGTTCCAATTGTTTCAACTATAACTACGATTTGTCGTTTCAACCAAAAGTTCCAGTAATTTACAATACGGCTGATTTTTTTTTATAAGTACGTTAAAGTATGTAGATTTACATTAAAAAAAGTTCGATTATCTTTAATATTTCGAGCTGGGATGAAGATAGAGAAAAATAAAAATACCACCGTGTAGGGGTAGTATTTTTCAATAAAAAAGGTAATATTTACTTCTTTCCTCCAAGCAATGGTTTGTCTGGAAAAAATTCGATAATGCAGGTATGTATTTTGCAGCAGGGGAAATCACTAAAAGTTGAAATCTCATGCATATATGAAGCGTTAACTCATTCTAAATTGGCTGAATTTTAAATATATCGAATTGAAACTTGACATAGGAGTTAAAATATGTATTTTAAACATTTATGCTGAGTCTCAGCTTGTTATCTTGAAAATGACCCGATCTAGAGCCACTTGACTTATCAATGGGTTTCTCGATTTTAGGAGTACCGGACCCACGAACTAATTTCAATTTATTCCAGTTTCGTAAATTTTTGGAATATCAACATCAAATTTGTTTTAAAAGTTGAGTACACCAGTATAAATATTCTTAGTAAGTATTGAACGATTTTCTTCATGTTATTTTTAAAAACGAGGCGCATGAAAATAGTTTTCTGTTTTACCTATCTCGTTTTAACTATAACACTTTTGGATTCAACGACTCCATTTTCGACATTTTTGAACATATTGATATAAAAATTGGTACAGAAGTTACAAACACAATTGTTTTTTGCTATACTTATTTTAAAAATTATATTAAAAAAAATTACTAATCTGCAGCTGATCAACTCAAGCGTTTTGATAAAAAATCTAAAAAGGTCTAAAATTATTCTTTTTAAACTTACTTGTGTTTTAAAAGTAAATAATGAAAAAGGTTTATACTCCTTGAACTTGTTTGAATCTGTATATTTAACTTGTAAAAAAGACTTTTAGGTTGATATTTTGAAAATTTTCTAAACTGGAGCCGATTAAAATTAGATCGTGGGTCTGGTACTCCTAAAATCGAGAAACCCATTGATAAGTCAAGTGGCTCTAGATCAGGTAATTTTCAAGATAACAAGCTGAGACTCAGCATAAATGTTTAAAATATATATTTTTCTCTCTATCTTCATCCCAGCTCGAAATAATGGATTTTGTTTCGACTTTGGGAAATCGATAGACTGGTAAACTTTTTTTATGTTAATCTACATACTTTAAGGTACTTATAAAAAAAATCAGCCGTACTGCAAATTACTGGTAGTTTTAACCTATACCGACTGGGCTATTACGTTTTTAGATTCTGTATGCAATTATAAACCTTTTTTAGTTTTAGCGTTTTTTTACAAGCTCAAACGTTTTTGAGTTAATTTGGACTTGATGTTTGGATTTTTGAAAGATTCTCTAGTAAACTTATACCTTGAATATATTCAAATAACAATTACTATTAAATGTATTTTTACTACGTATGTATTACATGCCATGTTTTACTATTAAAAGTTAAAACTTTATAAAAGGGAACAGGTAGGCTATTAACTGTGTATTTACATTAAATCAAATTTGATCCAAATGTAAATAAATAATATGATTTTACCACATGTTTGTGTTTTTTAAAATATTAATGAATAATGGTAGTTATTATTACTTATGTCTAATGTATACGGAGTTTAACCCCTTTGCCCTTTATTATTTTTGTTACTGAAAATAAGTTAATAAAACTTTGTAGGACTAACTTTGGAAAACAGTGAAGATGGCACGAGAAACACTAATATAAGATCTTAACCACAAGTAATGAAAAACAAGTTATAAATAATAATTAAACACAAGACATTTTAATCAATTGACTTTACTAATACAAAACAAAATTGAAATAATTATTTAATGTTAAATTAAATGCTCAAAATGTTTTCTCTGGACATTTTGACACAACAATTTGACAATGTATCATAATACAAGCGTTGAATAGCAAAGACTACTTAAGATTTGCACTGATGTATTCAAACTAAACTCAAATTAACGGAAATTAATCAGCAAACGAAATTTTAGGAGCAGTGAAGGAAGATAAAACTGTCAACCCAGATGGGCCATTTTCACTGATTTCCCAAGTTTGACGGGCTGCAACTTGAAAACGAAAAGTGATATTTAAAAACGGGTTTCATCAATATTTTTCTCGTGAAATTTTACATAAAAATTATGTACCAAAAGACCCCTTCGTTTTTGAAAAAAAGGTACATTCAAGATGGCGGACAACATTTTTTAACACAAATTTCAATACAGTGAAGAATGCAATTTCAATACAGTGAATAAATTTATTTGCATTCATATAATTTTATTATGTTCTGGAGAATAACATCGCTTGTTTGCAAAATATTTTGCCGTACTTGGACTTACGAGACACCCGGTATATGTTGTGTTGCATAACAGGACACATTTTTTTGACATATCTGAACCTCTATGATTTTTTTGGCTTGAGAGGGTAGGGGGTTAACAATTTCAAATGCAAATGTAGGGCATGTAATACACAGCTGAAAAGTTTATTAAACGAAAAACATAATGGCCCAAACTAGAACTTAGTCTCTTGCTTCGTTTCAAAATAATGGACAATCAAAGTTCTGGAAAATTATATTTTTATTATAACACAAACGCAGGTTTTTGTCCGAAAAATTGCTAAATTTTCTTCATTTGCGTGATTTATTTGTAAAAAGGCAAAACTGAGTGCTATCACAATAAATATTAGGAACAAAATGACGCAGGTACAGCTATTATATCAGTACATGAAAAATGTTACATGAAAAAGTTTTTTAAGACATAAACTCAGACGAATTAGTGGCACCTTACTATATTTACTTACAGTTTCTATTTTTAAAATGTGTTACATTTAACATCAACGTACAACTGACTTACTCCAAAATTACAAAGGGTCAGATACTAAGTAAAAAAGTTATGAAACTCAAGATATATACAAAGTTTTATTAACTTATGTTTGTAACAAAAAATAAGGGAGGTAACAGGACTTTATAAACACTCTGTACAGCCTAGAGATAATGTAAACTTTAAAAAAAAATTTTAAAGATTAATAATTGGGTTTTTTAAATACAGATGTGTAGGTGCTTTATTCATTCATCTTTTACTTTATTAATAGAGGAATTAGCTGGTTAAAGCTTGAATTTAGAAAACATTAGTCTCAAATAAAAGTCATACAATATTGTACAACCTATAAAAAAACATTAGCAACGAAACATACAATATTTACCAAATAAAATGTAGGCCTTCAAAATTCTGACCCGAAGACCATATATATGATTTTTTTTTGTTTAATGTCACGTGTTATAAACTAATTGGTTGAATAAACTAATATGAATAAATTAAGAATAATAGTTTTTAAGTTTAGCCTACTAGTGAAACTCAAAGCCAATTTTTGTAAGAGAGCAATTTTTAAAATTCGTATTTTTTTAAACAGTTACAATATGTTGTAGGCCTATCTGAATTTGTATTTAGAAAACATTTAAGCATATAAGTGTATAGGAATAAAACTAATCGATTAAATTTGGCCACTTCCTGACTGATTATATGTTTATGAGTTTAAATGCACGATGTCTTTCGTTTTATAGGTTGGGTCTCAATTTATTAAATTTTATACAATTAAATTATAAACTATGTAATATTTTAGCTTAATGACTTTATCCGCCTATAATACTGTTAACTGTAATTTATTTTGGGAAGCGATAGTTTCACTAGAGGACACATTATATAAACTACCTTGAGTGGTTTCCTTAAATTTACAATGGTACACTATTGCAAAAAGAAATTTGACAATGCTCTTTGTAATTTAGTACATATTCCAGTACGTTATTACATCAAATTAATTTTAGTTATACATAAATATTATAACATCGTGCAGGCCAAGAATTCTGGCTTAATTAAAAGTTTACTACCATTATTATAGAAAATAACTTACTGTTTAGAATAACTTACTTATAAAACAATAATGTTTTCAAAAAAATATGACATCAGCTACTAATGTTAAATAGCGTATATACTTTTATAAATTAAGATTAAATGAAAAGAAATTACAGTGGTCTATATTACAAGTTTTATTTACTGGTCTTAAAATAAAAAATACGAATTAATTTCCAGATTACGTGCAAAACATTCTGAACTTTTTGAATAATTTATAAGTTTTAAATAATAAAATGTATGATATTACTGTTCCTTGTTCTTTTAATTTCTTTCGTATATTACAACGGAAAATCATTTGTAACGTTTAAATAATTCGATTGGTACCAAGCAAGGTATACAAAACTACTACGGCTGGATGAACCATCCGTAGTAAGTTGTAGAGAATTGAAGCCTCAACACTGTACCAAGTACATTTTTCCGCGAAATCACCACAAATCAGCTTACTACGTTAGCCGTTAGGAGCGCTATCACACGGTGAAGTCCCAGTTGCTGCAAATGAGTAATGTTCGACCTTTTTACACACCGGGAGAAAAACTCATTTATGGCAACTGACTCTTATATACCTTATTCTTCGATAAGAATCATAAATATAAGCCAAATAAATTGTGGCAACGTGTGTATGTTGCCACAATTTTTTATGTTGCCACAGTGTGGTCTGGTACCGGTGAAAGATGCCACAATAGAGTGTTTACCAACGCTCACACACACACACACACACACACACACACACACATACAGACAGGCTGACACCCTCTCGGGAGTGGTCAGGGAAGATTCCTAGGACCTTAAAACGTCGAGATCTGATGTATACTCGATTTTCGAAAAACGGGGTGAAACCAATAACTTCCCGATTTTAGAAAATTTTCAATTTTCTTTTAGCGGGAAGTTACAAATTTGTAGAACTTTATGTCCTGCTTATAATAACAAATATTTTTAAACTAATGCATTATTGAAAAAATGTAAATTTACTGTTAAATCAACATATTCATTTTGTTTCGTGTTTCGTGTTGTTTTAAATTTTTGAATTATTTTGAAATCCAGTGACAACCTGACGTCGGAGGCCCGGGGCAATGTGCCCCTTTTGCCCCCCTCTCGGCGGCCCTGGATCGGGAATGTTTCGGTCCCGAAATATTTAACCACCTACCGCTTCGGCCGAAGCAAATTGGTAAATTATATAATTATCTGAGGAAAGTGAAAGATTAGCTGTTAAGCCCCGGTTTCTAAGACCACGTCGTGCGTCCGGCGCGATTGTTGAACGTGATGATCACGTCAACGCTAAAACAGAGTGAATGCAAGAGCATTGGCGTGGTTTCTTAGACCACGTCCGGCTGCCGACGTCGCGTCAGCTTTTCGAAGGTCCGGCGTGATATCTCAGCGTGGTACGCTCTGGATAGGTCTCAGTCTATTCCGGCGTGATTTCACGGCGTGGTTTCACTGCGCAATATACTGCTTTTAATTTCTTTAAGCAACTTGTTTTTGTAATTGTTGTGAAATATTTATTTAGCTGTATTAACTTATTATTTTATTGTGTATTACTAAGCATTATGGAGTCTAAGGTTTTCACGAGTGAATTGATAAGTTGATAGATCTGGTTCAAAATAATCCAGTTCTCTACGATTTTTCCTAAAAAAAACTAAAAAGATGCCATGAGAAAAAACAATATTTAGAAACAAATTTCCGACGAACTTGGGAGAGAAAATCTGTTTTTAACTGTATTGTTTAAACTGTGAACTAACAAAAATAAAATATTAAGCCTTACCTAAAAACCAAAGATGAAACATCGTGATGCACAGCAATGGTACGCAATGGTACATACTACATGGTGCAGCCAAAGGGAAACATCATTTTTCATTTTTCTTGTGTAGAAAAAATTAAAAGTTTTTACTTTATTATTAAATGAGATATTTCAAAAATAAATTACATACATTTTTAAAGGAAGTTTACAGATTTTAAATTAAAACATTTTTTTTACATCTTCGTTAAAAAAAAGTGTATAGCTTTGGGATGCCATATTTGTTAAAGATATTATAAACATTTCCTTAACTATGTAAAAGGTCAACGGGAAGTCTGAAAATCTTCTGTATCCATTCGCAAAACAAACGATTTTCAATTGCTATTTCTCAATTGTTGTAAAAGAAAGAAACGTTCAATTACTACTCGATGTTGGTATCTTTGAAAAGCACATTAGTTTAATGATAAATGTAATAGACTCAAACAAAAAATATACAGTGATGCAAAATTAATTTAATGATAAGAACTTACGCTTGCAATACAAAGGGTTCAATTTAACAAAAATAATTATTGTTAAAGGTTTGATAAAAATGTTTGTCTGATCACTTTTGAAAAAGAAAAATTGTTTGATCACGTACTTGACGATTTAGTCACTTTTATGAATGGCATTCAGCTGCCAATTCACAGAAATCTTTTCACTGCAAAAGAAGTCTTTAAACTTTTCTCGTACGTAGTAAGCCAAACGTGTTCCTTTTCTTCCTGTTCTTAGCTCTCTTATAGGTATCAAATTTTCTGTAGGTAGAGGAAGTTTATCTTCTTCTTGGTTGGAGCAACGAATTTTTGCCACTCTAAATAAATTGTGGAAAACATCCGCAGCTAGAATCAGGTTGTCAACAGTTTCAGGAGTGATAGCAATTTGTGTAAAAAATACTGTAAAGTACTGGGATTGGATCCCAAATACATTTTCACTTACCGCCATGCTCGACAATGTCTGTAGATGAATACAAACCATACACCTTAACTTAAAAATTACATATTTTTCAGAGGCAAGTTCCAAGCTATAAACAGAACTAAGTTTTACTATGAGTGTAGGCCTATGTGCGTTTAAACACTTTTTCTAATGGAATTGAGCTGCCAATCCACTGAACAATTTCCATTGCAAAAGAAGTCTTTAAACTTGTCTCTTACACTATAAGCTAACTGAGTTGCTTTCCTGCCAGTTGTAGCAACATCATAATTCTGACACTCGCAACTATATCCGAGGTCTAGTTGCTTTCACAGAGCAAGAAATAGATTCGCGCCGTCAAATACGAGCTTTTTACAAACCAGTATCGCGTTGAATCACGGCGTGATGTAAGTAACGCCGGCTTCACCGACTTGCCGCTCTTGAACATCACGGCGTAGTTATCACGGCGTGGTTATCGCAGCGTGGTCTTACAAACCGAGGCTTTAGCGTTCAATGGCGTTGACGGTTTACTTAGAGTGAGGAACGGAACGGATCTCTTTGTCGATGCTTTTGTGGGGTTGAGGAGGATTCTGATCTTGGTCTTCTTCTAGTACATGCGCGGCACCTCATCTGTATTTGTCTATAATTTGTAAAATTTGTATTCTTATTTTAGTATGTATCTAAAGGTTAATTTGTATTACTAGTATTGTTTTGATTGTAAGTAGTGATACAGCGAATCGCACACAGCTGCAGTGGCACCGGATTAATTGGTTATTATTGGAGAACTGACTAATTTATTTTGTATATTTATATCTCTTTTTTTCTAATTTTTTTTATTACAAACCAACTACCTTCAACTGGTTGCGGTATAAAGTTGGTATAATTTTCAAAGATGTAAGGTAAATTGTAATGAAAGATCTGGAAAATAAAAATTATTATTTATTTATTTCCAACCTACTGTACATATATTTGTTTCGTTAACGTCATTATACAGGGTGTTTACAAACTCCCTGGAAAAATGTTGTGTATTTGTTCCTTAGGTCAAGACAATCAAAAAACGTCGTATAAATATGGGTCTGAAATGCCTAGTTTTCTGTCTGTCCGTCTGTTTGTGTTTTTTACAAATTATTTTATAACTTGAGTACTATTTTAGATAGAAACTTCAAATTTGACACGAACGTGTACCTTGGTAGGATAAATAAGTGTATAAATTGTTTTTACGATATCTTAAACATTTTCAAGGTGGCGGCCATTTAAAATCTTTGATGTTAAATTTCACGAAAACCGTAATTTTTATTAAAAAAATGTTACCAGTAATAAAAAATGTAGAATTTTAAGACGAACAAAATCATACTTTATTTTCTACAATCGGATAATAAATAACTGAGTAATAGTAATGAGTCATTTACCTAATTATGTAACAACTGTATACGGCCAATTGTTGTTTAGTGCAAATTTTGTATGATATTTTATTTCAGTTCTTTACTATCCGATTGTAGCAAATAAAGTATGATTGTGTTCGTCTTAAAATTCAACAGTTTTTATTACTGGTAAAATTTTTTTATAAAAATTACGGTTTTCGTGAAATTTAACATCAAATATTTTAAATGGCCGCCATCTTGAAACTGTTTAAGATATCGTAACGAAATTTTATACAATTGTTTGCCCTACCAAGGCACACGTTCTTGCCAAATTAATTTGAAGTTTCTATCTAAAATAGTACTCAAGTTATAAAATAATTTGCAAAAAACACAAACAGACGGACAGACAGAAAACTAGGTATAACAACGCACACCTCCTCCCCCCCCCACACACACACGGTCTAATCTCCTAAGATACAGCTACTCAAAGACTCCGAAACCCACTCACTCACTCATTCACTGATCACAGTATCTCAAAAACCATACCACCTAGGAACGTGAAATTTTGTACACATATTGCTCATATGAGCTAGAGGGCACTAGAAAGCTGAACTGTTGTACATTTATTTCTTATAAGATATATAAAAAGTAAAAATGTTATACATTTCGTTACGTGCTGCTAGGGGTGAAATGTAGTAACAACTCCTAAAACAATAAATATTATTTTTTATACTTTCCTAAAGCTTAAGAGCTGAAATTTTGTACATTTATTTCTTGAAAAACACATATACAAAGTAAACCAGTTTTACATTTTGCCAAGTTTTGCTAATGGGTGGAAATGTAGTAAACAACCCCTATAACAATTAATATTAATTTTTATACTTTCCTTAAAGCTAAAGAGCTGAAATTTTGTACATTTATTTTTGGAAACACAATAAAAAGTAAACCAGTTTTACATTTCTTTACGTGCTGCTAAGGGGTGTAAATGTGATAACAACCCCTAAAAACAATAAATATACATTTTTATACTTTCCTTAAAGCTAGAGAGCAGATATTTTGTACATTTATTTCTTAGAAGATGCATATAAGGGGTGATAATGTGATAACATACCCTAAATAAATAAATATTAATTGGTATTCTTTCCTTAAAGTTATAGAGCTGAAATTTGGCTTTTATTAATTTTAAGAAAATATTTAAAGACTTAAGCTGATCAAATCTATTCTGATCCATGCATTCGCATAATAAAGACGTATCTGGGCGATCTGCAACATCCAGCTAAGACTGTGATTTACCAGTCTGTAGATTTAGCGGGTGAAAAAGAAGACGCTCTTGACTCTAAATTCTTTATTTTTAATTAATTTAATTTATTCAGCCCACATACCGTGACGAAGACGATTGACGGGCAGCCAATGAAAAATAAATACCAAACTAATTGAAAATACATGTAATAATTCACTTTCGTGAAATAAAAGATGAAAGAAAATGAGATGTTACAAATTATAGTGATGCAAAAAACTTCCCCGCAGCGAAGCACGGGTATTCAGCTAGTAAATGCAATGAATGCAGAACTTTAAGAAGCGCAACGCTTATGGAGAATAGTCAGCCCGGTTTTTTTTTTTTAGGTGGAAAAATGCATTTATTCAGACCCACAGTTAGAGAAGGTACTGTGGGGCTCAATCCAGAACAAGTCTGGCAATA
>JAGFPH010021403.1:0-13373 GCA_018207615.1 Philaenus spumarius | reverse complement strand
AACTTTTTTGTTAAAACTTTTTTTTTATTTTCATTAAATCCTTGTCTCTAATAACCCCACGCTGGGTAATAAGAGATCAGGCCTGCAACTGTCCATATATATAGCAATGTAAAATCATGTGGGGTAATAAAAGACATCTGGAAACAATTCTGAATCGGCCAATAGTTTTTAATTTTTGATATTTACATCCATTCAAAAAATATGTTTTCGCAAAAATTAATTGTCATAAATATGTTTGTGAAATTCATTCCTTTTAATATTAGGACCTAAATAATATAATATATTACTATTTGTACTTAATGATAGTTCTACATAGTCAAAATAACCTAGGGGTTAACCAAAAACATCAATATAATTTTTAAAATGGGCAGAAAATATTTTTACACATTTTCTAAAGTGTAGTTGAAAATAGGTGTCTTTGAAGAGTATACAAGTGAACAAGATGTTATAAAAAAATTTCTAGTAATTATAAATGAACTTATGAACCAAAATGGCAAAGTTAGAGCGAGGAAATTGCATTATTTCTACCACTCATAAGCCCGTGTGCAGTTTTTGAGCTATATCGTTCGAAAGGTAATTAAATTTACTACAATCCTGTGCAAAGGTAATTCAGGTACAGTCCCCAGAACAAAATTGATAGGAAGCTCCTGATAAATGATTTTTTCATTATCCGTGTAAGGTTTTTGCACAATTTCTCCCACTCATAAGCCCGTGTGCAATTTTTGAGCTATATCGTTCGAAAGGTAATTTAATTTACTACAATCCTGTGCAAAGGTAATTCAGGTACTGTTCCCGGAACAAAGAACAAAACTGATAGAAAGCTTTAGATAAATGTTTTTTTTCATTATCAACGTAAGGTAATTGGGCAATTTCACCCAATCATAAACCTGTGTGCATTTTGTGAACAATATAATTCGAAAGGTAATTAAATTTACTACAATCCTGTGCAAAGTTATTTCAAATACAGTTTCCGGAACAAGGAACAAAATTGATAAGAAGATCACGATAAATGTTTTTTCCAATACCAATGTAAGGTAATTACGTAATTTCTCCCGCTCATAAACCCGAGTGCAATTTGTGAGCTATATCATTCGAAAGGCAATTAAATTTACTATAATCCTGTGCAAAGGTATATTTGGAACAGTTTCCAGAACAAGGAACAAAACTCATAGGAAGTTATTATTATATAATACTAGTTATTCCCTGATAAGAAAATTCGGCTATAGTAATGCGGCAGTGCTGCTTACGGGTTTTTTTTTTAAATTTTCATTACATCCTTGTCTCTAATAACCTCAGGGTAATAAGAGATCAGGCCTGTAACTGTCCATATATATAGCAATGCAAAATCACGTGGGGCAATAAAAGACCTCTGGAAACAATTCTGAATCAGCCAATAGTTTTTAATTTTTGATATTTACATCCATTCAAAAAATGTTTTCTCGAAAATTAATTGTCATAAATGTGTTTGTGAAATTCATTCCTTTTAATATTGGATCCTAAATAATATAATATTGTACTATTTTGTACTTAATGATAGTTCTACATAGTCAAAATATCCCAGGGGTTAACCAAAAACATCAATATAATTTTTAAAATGGGCAGAAAATATTTTTACACATTTTCTAAAGTGTAGTCGAAAATAGGTAAAATAGGTGTCTTTGAAGTGTATACAAGTGAACAAGATGTTATAAAAAAAAATTTCTAGTAATTATAAATGAACTTATTTATTATGTAATGAAGTAGTAATGACTAAATACTAACTTACAGACATTCTAAACATAAATTAACATTATTATAACAACTAAATATGGTCTAGCCTAACGGGTAAAACTGCATTTTGATTTAAAGTGAAAAAAAACATGTTCTCTTGGTAAACTTAGACTAGGCCTAACCAGTGGCGCACCGAGGATTTGGCTTTGGGGGGGGACTAAGCTCAGGTCAGAATATATATATATATTTATATATATATATAGGCCTATTCAACAAATCCTAAACGGATGAAAGTTCTTTAACCTATCACAAAGTCTGAAATATTATATATTTTTTAAAAGTGAATTGTGATGGGCTTGGGAGACAATAGTGCAATATAAACATTCTTTCCGCAAGATCAACCCGAACTGACCTTGAGTGACGGTCTAGCCAGCACCCCAGCACGCTGTCATTTAGGGCCACGTTATACGAGCGGTGATAGCGCCGCGTTTTCAACGTCGTGTTAACGTCGTGTTAACGTCACTTAATTGGGTAAATGGAACTACGGTGGGCCATATTATATAAACGCTATCAACGCTACAGTAGCGAAGTTAAGTTAACCGGACGTTGAGCGTTGTCAACGCGGATTGACGCGGGCGCTATCAACGCCAAACAAAGTTATATGGAGCGTAGCTACCAGAGAGGTCACAGTAGAATAACTACCAGAAAGTAGTTATTTTTTATTTCAAAGTGATTATTGTGTACTTCAAAATGTACACTAGCGAGCCAATTCGACACGGACGGAGTCGATTTTTTTCACGCTCTGACAGCATACCGGATCGGGTCGATTCGGCTCCGCTCCACGCGGGTTGGGTATAGATATAGCCACAGGTCAAAACCAGAAAGAACGTTCGATCTCTTCCACTGTACGTCCATGATAATTTTGCAATTCATGGTAGTTGTGACAGTAGTTGTGGTGAGGTGGAATGCGCGCGCATCCTTCCGACACATGTCGGAACGGTGCGGGTCTGTTAGATGTATCCACTGTTACGGATTCCCGCGACGGACCGGGTCGGCTCGACTAAGCTCAGCTCGTGTAAGCATAGCTGAAGCTTGATACACAATTAATCATATTATGTTTCTATTATTTGTAAAACACTTAGACAGAATGACTGAATGGTTTCCATTTTGGAAGTGAAGGACACAACATTGACAAAGCTTCAAAACCGCTGTATAAACACGGGACCCACGTTACCAACGTCGCGCTTTCAATATCCCGTATAACTTGGGAATTTAACGCCCGGTTTTCAGCATTATCAACGCGGCGCTAATCAGCGCTCGCATACCGTCAACTCATGAACCAGACCGCCGAGACTCAAACATCACTGTAAGAAAATCATGATTGCGTAGGTTAGGGATCATATTTATTCCAAAAATAACGATTATTTTTTCGTGATCGCATCACGAAATTAATCATAAATAATGTAATTTTAATTGAATATCGACTACGTATTTAACAATCGATTAGTTTAAAATACAATCCACATTACTAAAAAGAAGACCTTCTGGGGGGGGACAGGTCCCGTTCGTCCACCCCCGTCGGTGCGCCACTGGGCCTAACACCAGGTAAACTAGTCCTGGTTGTCTTAGAGCAACATTTTAGTTGTCTTAGTAGGCTTTAAAGTCTTTTTTTTTATAGATCAGACGTATCTTCGAAATATCGAGATATTTGTATCTCAAGACCTTATGTTTACAACTTCAATCATTATAATGTCTTGTGAAGTTGATTTTTTTAAATATGAGCTAAATACTAATGTATGCTATAATCTACGTTATAATATTTGCTTTGAGGTTATACACTATATATAACTTCAACATTTTAACTATAACCTCAAACTATAATATACACTGGGTTTACAGATGATGGGTAAAATCACAGACTATAGAATTGAGTAATTCTATAGTCTGTGGTGAAATCAGCTGTTATATTAAATGTTACTCATGCTCGTACGCTCGCTTTTATAGGAGTTGATAATATACATAAACACAATATCTTAACAAATATTCCTAGTTTTATAGCCCTTATAATTGTACACATTTACTGAGTTAAAAATCCCCGTCTGCATAGTTAGGTAGGCCTAGATAAAATGTGTTGTTTAAATAATATTTTGTATTTCTGATAATCTGCCTGCGATTTTTCACAGGGATTTACTAATTATTATGATCAAATGACCAAGACAACTGCGAGTAATTACCGCAAGAGATTTTAACTACGGAGTGAATGAACCAACTCCCAATTCATAATAAGAAATTATAAACGTATAAGAGATCTCTAAGGATCAAATTAAAATTTTTTTGCATATAATGTTATAACAATTGCCAGGAAAACCCAATTCCAAGGAGAAATTGTCGTATTGAATAATTACCCGATTCCTTCAAATCTTTGAATACCCCCCCCCCCCCCCTGTAACCAGTTTTTCGTGTTCCTTTATTAACCAGTAATCAGTGACTATAATACAAGTGGTCTAACTGAACGCAATTGAATTAAACGCATAAATAAGGAAACCTTCCAGAACTGCGTGTAGGCAGACAATAGGCTTTTCACGTAAGATAAACCTCATTAGAATCTAAATGACATTATTAACAAAGACACTTCTATCAGAGCCCCATGAAATAAAACTAGTACAAAAAATTTCATTGTATGAATGAAGTAGAGCACACAACCTTGTCTGGTCAGCTTAACACGTAGACACCTGACACAGTGAGGCAAAAGGTAAACAAGACATGTAGGCTAACTGACAACTCTTTATTCAATAACAACACCACAGATTTTGTTGAAACTTTCAGTAATATTATTTAGATTATAATTACCAATTGTATTTGGTATATTTTGGAGGTTAATAACAGTGTGACGAAGGCATATACGAAACACACTGAGAAGAGTGTTGAACTTACCCTTTGGGCTTATAGCTTCTATTTGAACCATTAGCTGTTATGTTAACTGGCTGAGTTCACTGCCTTTCTGATATTTTCTTAAAATTATGTTAGAATTACACTACAACAACCTCAAACTTTAAATTGTAACAAATTGTTGTGTTACCAAGTAAGAAATACTAATTAATTGAAAAATCTTATAGTATCATCAAACTTACAGAAACCAATTAATTCTTCGACTCTTAAGCTTTTTCCGGAGGAAAACACCTTGCAAAGGGGTGACTGGCAAAAACCCACCCAACCAGTAGCTTAATATAATTGATGAATATATTTAACGGAACCGTCTGATTGATAAAAAAACCTTAACAAGAATTATTCGCATAATTATAGCTTTCTAAAAACCGAATGTAACAGATTTGCAAATACGTCATTGAACCGACCTTAAAACAGTTACAACAGGCCATGGAAAAACCCCACTTAGCAACGAAATATTATAATTAAAGAGCCAATTAAAACTGAGTAAATTAGAGCATTACCGAATAAGGAAATAGAAAGATAGGCTTTCACATGACATGACAATGCTTTAAAACCATGAATACACCCAAAGACAATAAGTCGTTGTGCAGTTGTCTTCCAGTCTTAGTAGAGACGTCTCCTCTCCTAGATACCGCATATCTGTAGTCTTCCTCCAGATGTTGTAATGCTGTTGAGATCGACATCAGAATTCATTTGAAGATGTATTTCTTCAGTTACATCTTACTGCGGAGTAAAACCATTCTATACTTTGTAAGATTATTTTGTTTTCAAGGTTTTTACACCTAAGGTTATGTAAGGTTATTGAGGTATTGAGGGTATAGGCCGTGATAATATGTAAGGTCCTTTTGGAACATTTGCATTTTGTGTTAATTATGAATTAAATATCTAACTATAAACATTTACCTTTCCTATTGACTCCACCTGAATTACATAACTAGGGTACGTTTCTCTTGGCTTGTGAGGCTACTCCAGAGACTAGGTATAAATGATTACAGAGACGTGTGAGTTTTGAAAATCTAAATGTGTTAATCAGAATCCTTCAAAAATTTCAACTACAAATGAAATTAAAAATGATTGAATAACAAATCACCAATTTCTCTTCTTCAATAATTAAATTCTTACAAGAATTGAAACGCCCTGACAAATCACTATCGTACACATTATTTAAAACATAAAATAAACAATTCAAGCTGTTTAAACAAATCAATTTCTAATAATAAAACAGTGAATTGCCTTCTAATTTAATTTGTCTTCTTTTGTAAATTTGTTTCTTAATGAATTATTATTTAAGTTCTTATCGGTTGCTGGTATTTACCAACAACCCTGACAACTTGTCTAACTGAAATCATAATTAAAATACTGTTTGACATTCATTGTTATGAACTGACATGTTTTCTTTCAAAGTATTATAACTATTTCTTGAATTATAATTGAGTATGAGCATAATAAAATCCTATTTTAAAAATGTATTGTTTACAGGTGTAATAGTATTATAAAGTGTTTAGATCAAGAGTAACTATATTGTAACTAAAGATTTCTGTTATCAGGCTAATGAGCCTCTTTAACCCTAGGCCTGGTTAAAGCCGGTTTTTAGTGTTTTGCAAGCATTTTTTTTTTTAAATTCGTCAAAAATAGTAATTCTATCCCAATCCAAAAGTGTTCTATACCTTTTTTGTAGAGAAAGGTTCAAAGAATTCATATATGCAATTAAAAACTTTATTGATGTAAAATTGTAAAAGTTATTAGCTCAAGAAACAAAAAATGTTCAGTTACGAAAGGTAAAAGTTCAACTTTAAGCTGCGTTCCCACGAGGCGTTAATCACGACAGTTAACCACGCTAGTCAACTTTCGTTCGTGACACTCACGAAAGTGTGAATTTATAAAACGTTCACACGGTTGGGGGGTTCGTGGCGTTCACGCCTCGCGTTTCGACTTAGTCACCATCGAAACATCGATCATGAATGATCTAGTTGTTGAAAGTTGTGTTGTTTTAAGTTCGTTTTTTGCTACTATCTTAGCAAAAAAGCTGGAGTGCTTACAGGACACAATTACAAGAAAACGAAAAAAAAGACGTTTTTGGGTTAGAGAATGGATTCAGCGAAGAAATATGTTAGGAGCGTCATCAAACTTGGTTAGTATGGAACTAAAAAGCAATTTTCCAGAAGATTTTAGAAACCTACTGCGAATGATTGAATTTCAGTTTGAATACCTCTTATTGCGTGTTACAAATAAAATTTCAAAATCTAACACTAACATGAGACAAGCAATTAGTGCAAAAACAAAATTAGAGGTGACGTTACGGTATTTAGCTACAGGTGATTCCTTCAAAAGTTTGGAATTTTTGTTCCGTGTTCCAAAAAACACAATAAGTAAATTTATTCCAGAAACCTGTGAAGCAATATACAATGAACTAGCAGAATTCATACAAGTAAGTACCTTTAAATTTCAAAATTGATTACTTAATTATTAAAAAAACGAAAATAATATTGGTGTATAGATTAGGTGTATAGATTACAAATAAAATAATAATAACAACAATAAAACTATTAGTAATAGTGAACTTTTATTTGTTTCATTATAATAATAATTATAATTACAAAATTTGTTTAATTATAAATCAGTAAATAATGTCACGAAGTCGTCATCATTACTAGCCGAAAAAGTACTTAAATTTGATTGTCTTCCACTTGATGTTGCAGCTGTTGAATTATCAGTAATAACATATTCTGGTGGGCACATAGCATTTGTAATTTCATTCATGAATGATTGTTGTAATCGTATTGCTTTTGGTGGTCCTATACTTCTTAACATTGATGCGATATATTTCCCAAAATGATCATAGCTATCATCTTTATTTGTAGCGACTTGTGATGCGCGATTTGAAATTTCATGTAATTTGTCAATTGCGCTTGTCATAAATCCTATTTCATGATCATGAATAGATTTTTTATTTTTTGATGTTGATGGTTGTGGTTCAATCTTTCTTTTTATTACCTTCGCAGGTGCATCAATTTTCGATGCAATCTGTGTCACGTCTTCAGAGTTTTGGCTAGTACTGTATTCGAGGTTAGGTTCTGATTGTAGACTATTTTCTATTGAGGCCTCTTCAGAATTTTCTATAGGAAATATCTGTAATATAAATAATAATGTGTTAATATTATTAGTTTATTCATATTTTAATAATTTAATGTTTCAGGTCCCTGCAACATCAGATGAGTGGAAAAACATTGAATATGGTTTTAGAACGCGATGGAATTTTCCTGGTTGTGTAGGGGCTCTAGATGGTAAACATGTTGTCATACGAGCTCCTCCCGGAAGTGGTTCAGATTATTTTAATTATAAAAACAGTTATAGTATTGTGTTAATGGCCTTGGTGGATTCCGATTATTGTTTTTTATATGTTGATGTTGGAGCGAAAGGAAGAGGATCAGATGGAGGAATTTTTCAAAATAGCTCTTTGTACAACGCTTTAGAAACAAACTCACTAGCCATACCAAACAATTTCGTTATTTTGGCTGATGATGCATTTCCGTTAAAAACGTATATAATGAAACCCTACAGTCGACGCAATTTAACCCCTGCAGAAAGGATTTACAATTATCGATTGTCAAGAGCAAGACGTGTAGTGGAAAATGCCTTTGGAATACTCGCGAGTAAATTTAGATTGTTTGAAAAACCAATTTCATTAAAATTAGAAACGTTAGACAAAGTTGTCCTCGCATGCTGTGCAATTCATAATTGGTTGAAAAAAACAAACCCTCGGTATGTGATGGGAGATCTAATTGATTATGAGGATGAGGACCACCGAGTGTTCCCTGGATCATGGCGTCAAAATAATAGTGGATTACAGAATCTACCAGCAACTAACCACAGACATTCTAATATGGAGGCACAACAAATACGGAATAAATATCGTGATTATTTTAATAACGAAGGAGCTGTTCCCTGGCAAAACTAAATAACTGATGTGTCAAATGAACTTTAGACTATAACTATACATATTGTACATTTATTTTTGTTTACAACCGTGTGGATAATAAATATATTTACGTTAAAGATTTTTTTTTTATGATTTTTTATACGAGTACAATACAATACTCATAGAAGATAAGATAAGATACAGTCGAACCTCGGTATATCGAAACTCAGGGGGAACGAGAAAACTTCGATTTATCGAGGATTTCGATATAGCGAGGTTTGATTTATTGAGGTGATTTCTGACTGACTTCGATATGTAGAGGTAGAGGTTCATAATAAAATATGAATATACTCAATGTAATATAGAAAAACTTAACCTATTGTTCAGGTTAAACGCTTCATATTTAACGAATCGGCTTCGATATATCGAGGTTCGACTGGTTAAATTAATACTCGTATGTCGTTTTTAAACTATTTAACATTATTTTTCATAAATAAACTATATATATTTTTATAAAAAAAAAGGTAATTACCAGATTAGATTGTGTGGGTCGCTGTTGAACAAACGGACGAATAAAACTGTTCATCTGATCAAACCAAAATACTTTTGGCTTGTATATGTCATCTGTACCTTTTCCAGACCTTGCACTGTCTGATATTTTTTTTAACTCCTGACAGAAAGAGCTTCTTAAATTTTTGAATTTTGCTACAACTTCTTTTGGTCCAAATCCAGGGATATTTAATTCATGACTTATTCTCTTAGCTGCGGCGGCTCGTAAATCTCTATCACGGTATTCCTCCAAACTTGGATCATATAACACCTTTTCCATCGAATATAACTCCAAAAAACGCGTAGTTTCACTGTCGTTAAACTTAATAATTCCACGTTGCTGTGACGACATCTTGGCTTCACGAACGGTATATCACGACTGAAAATCAAACAGGTTTGATCTATCCACGCTTGAGTCGTGCGCCGTTCCTCACGAAAGCAAGTTTAACGACTATGCGTTCACACAGAAGTGTATTTCACGAAAGCGTGGTTCACTGTCGTGAATAACAAACGCCTCGTGGGAACGCCGCTTTAGGCTTACATAACAAGTAGTAAATATTTTTTGTTATTTTTTTCATAAGCGTAAACAAGTTTTGTAATTTAGTTCTAAATAGAACTGTATAAAAACATTTATCCATTTCAAATTTCTTATTTTGAAAATACCAGTTTTTATGTTCCAAATACAATACTGCTAACAAAACTAGGACTAGTTTGAAACGTAATTTACTAATATATGCTTTGCTCAAAAATGAAATATTATTATAACAGAGTGAAGAGAATAGATCGAAGAAAAGAACTGTATACTTGTCTTTTCTTAGTTCACGAAAGTGTTTGAGTTATCTATTTGAATAATAAAATGACATCAATCTAATAAAACTTTGCCGGCGATTTACTATGGGCAGGGAGGGACATTTGAATAACGTGGGAGTGAGAGGCGCCAGACGGTCTCACCAGACTGCCCTAATTATGTACTTTATTATCCACTGCTGTCTAGACAAACAAATAACCGGTTATATCTAGTTTCCTTCACTCCGTTAGAAAGATCGAACTATTTTCTACAAAATGGTATAAAGAAATCCGTGAAAACATATGGAATTGTAGGCGTTATCTCGGTTTACAAATGTGCCTGTTTCATTGGTTGAAAAATGTCCAATCGCAAGAGTTTACAGAAATATTCGTCATAAATCGTGTAAAATAGTGACATCTGATTGAAAGGAACTATTAGAAAAAATAGATCTTGACGAATTCAATGGTATCTTTATAATATCCATAGAAATATTTGTGTAGATAGTCTTGGACGTTGAAGAAGTGGGAAATAACAGTACAATTGTATGCAAATTCACACGCGGAAACCGCTGTCACACGCGGAACCAGCTGTAACCCGATCTGCATATTTTAACACGATGATTACGTATGTAAATATATGTTTTACTAAAGTTTTAAATACAAAAATTAAAGTTTAATTCATTTTCTTTCCAACGGTGGCAGTTTTATTACGATTGGATGATTTTGAGTATACTAATTAATCGAATATGCAAATTTATGCATTTGTTCAAAATGGTTGCATCTTGCGCCTGAGAGAACGTCAATTAGTGCAGTCAGCCACGGGGAAGGTTAACTATTAAATTCACTCTAAAGTCTTAGTAATTTTCATATTTGTCTGTGTATTGATTCTAACCTCAGATTTCATTCTATAATATTATTTATGCTCTTGTCTTGAATCTCCGAACACTTAAAACCAGTACCAAATTTAGAACGATAACATCCAAATTTATGTCAATAGTCTGACTGCTCTGGTCAACTCATTACAAATACATATAGAGTAAATCGCTGAGAAACTGTTAATTATACACGTTTTCAACCATATCTACAGAAATATCTTATTTTATCCCTCAGGCTTTTATGTTCAGGCTTACCTGCACCTCTCTATGTTAAACTAATAGCCGCCCTTTTCAATACGTATTTAAAGACAATTTATTTGACTATTATTAAATACAATCAATATATAAATTTTCCAGAGAACAAAATTCAAAATTAATATTTTTTAATAAATATTTAATTTAAAAAAAGGAGTTTTGGATCACCATTTCCTGAGTTCCTGTCAAACTACACTCCTGAGAGGGGGTTGAGTGGTGTACATTCCACCACCTAAGCTAGGACTTGGTAGGGGTTGTAATTTCCTAATGGTTTTAGTTTCAAAATACTTTTTAAAATTTGCTGTTTTACAACATTCTATAAGCTCAATCACTTTTGTTTCCAAATTTATGGTGAATTATTAAAACGTTAACTCCTCCATATCTTCAAAACTATTGATCGCAGTAAAAAAAGTATAGAACCATTTTCGCAAAGAAATTATCGTACTTTCTAAAGTAAAGGATTTACGAGATAATTGCAAAACACCTATAAAACACAGTTTTTACAACTTCCACCCCCAAACCCAACAATATTTTGGTGGAGACTTTTTACCACATTTAGACCAAAGGGTAATGAACAACTTCCAACAACCAGACCTTTGTTTTTTGATTCCCCAGTTTGGGTATTTTTTGGTCTAATTTTACTGTACTAACTAGTATGGTTTATCTCCATTATGGCTTCTCATGTGTACTGTAAGACTACATGAAACACTGCACGTAGTGATGTAAAATTCCCGGGAACTTATACTCAAGGAAATATTCCCAGGGAATGTTCCCAAGAATATTCCCAAAATTCATAAATTCCCGGGAATTTACGATTTACGAGCAAGATAACTCAAAGACTCATATTTGTTACATGAAGTAACAATTAATTATTAAATAATAGTTAATGACAAAGGTAAACACATGTATTCAACAGTTTTAACTTTTAATAATCTCACACAAACTAACTGGTTCTATAATAACCACACAGCTGTCAGATAAAATCAAAATGACTGATTAGCTGAAAGCACTATTCCCAATATACTATAGTAGGATTAGCCTAGACTACAGTATGAGACTGCATTATGATTAATTATTAGAATGTAAACTTATTATATTTAAATTTGTGCTTGTGTAATATTAAAAATCTTGAAGGTGTTAGTTTTTGGCACTTTACTACTAACAATTATATTAAACTAGGGGCTCTGCTCCTGGACGCTTCGTGTCCCAACCCCGCCTCAGATGAATGCTTCGCTTCGCTCGCAGTTGGAAAACTCACTAAAGGCTCTCGCTAATCTTTGGCTCGTTTGTATCTGGGTGACCGAGGACCTGAAAAGCTTTCACTACAATTTTAGGCCTAGTTTTAATATCTTCTGTCAACTAAAATTATGAAACCAGGCTTAAATATATTAACACAGTAATTGCAAGATTAATTATAACCTCAAATAAATGCTTTAGAAACGTGAGAGGCTTTCATTACGATTTTAGTCCTAGTTCTACTATCTTCTGTAAACTAAAGTTTTGAAACCAGGCCTAAATATAGTAAACATTATTGCAGGATTAACATAACATCAATATGTTTCAGAAATGAGCCAGGCAGGCCTATGTTACAAAATTGACTATTAGAATTTATCCATATTTGCCAAGTTTACTTTTTTTTTTTGACAAAATAAATTTATAAATCAGGCCCAATTTATTCTAATTCCAACATGCTAAAACAGTATACCTAATTTAGCTTGTTTTTTTAACAGTAATTAAAAGCATCCAATGAACAGTTGATTTTTAATAATACTCAATCTCAGTAACTGTTCTATTCCACTCTATTTCCAACGTGCTAAAACATTATAAATTGGCTTGTTTATAAACAGCTGTTTTGATCGCTTTATTTACTATTTCCTTGTTATTTTGTAACCAATATGGCAACCCATAAGACACAATGTTAACATTTTTCAACTTTTAAATTAGATTTTCTCAAAAAATTGCGTTTTTACACGAAATACAACTATATGGGTGTTCATTTTCTTTTGGTATCCAAGTCAACGTACAATTAAAGTTTACTTACTTTTGTATTTTCCGTCACGTGACTTCTTTCTTTTCATATATTATGTGTTTCGGAGATTCACTCCATCTTCAGATATGTGGTCACTCTTACGAGGTCGTCAAACATATAAACAATCACATAAAACACAAACACTGAAAACACATTAAATTATTAGCGTGGGATGCATCCCGTACGGTGGTCCAAGGACAACTGCCGCTTCACGGTTATATAATTATAGGTCTACATTGACGGTAACTTGGATCCTTGTTATCTTGCATACTGATAGCCGTGTCGTACAGTATATTTGAGG
>JAGFPH010021402.1:0-12954 GCA_018207615.1 Philaenus spumarius | reverse complement strand
TATATGGTGCGATATCTATATCACAAATAGGTTTTTAGGTTAAACCGTATAAATAAGCCTATGCCTATTTATAAGGTGTCACTATATTGGTCTATGTAGACGGTGTCATTTGTAGGCCTATTTATGTAAACTTTTAAGGAGTGGTGTGTAGGCCTATTTATATGGTGCGATATCTATATAACAAATAGGTTTTTAGGTTAAACCGTATAAATAAGCCTATGCCTATTTATAAGGTGTCACTATATTGGTCTATGTAGACGGTGTCATTTGTAGGCCTATTTATGTAAACTTTTAAGGAGTGGTGTGTATGCCTATTTATATGGTGCGATATCTATATCACAAATAGGTTTTTAGGTTAAACCGTATAAATAAGCCTATGCCTATTTATAAGGTGTCACTATATTGGTCTATGTAGACGGTGTCATTTGTAGGCCTATTTATGTAAACTTTTAAATTGGTATTTAAAGAATGGTAGGTTACTTATTTAACACCTGTATTTTAATGTTTCTAGTCCAAATTGACCGTATTTTATTTGAACATTGTTGAAGTTCATGACGAATTTACATTTCACACGCTATGTCTTAGAAAACAATACACTATTGCGAACCTTGCGGCGATACATGGAACTAAAACCGCGTCATAAATCCACCATATCGGCACAGCGGTCTTCACACAGCACATTTTGATTTCCTAGTTTTAACAGTCAGTTGAAAATTAACGCGGTTTGCGCCAGTAACACGGCGTGACGGTGAATTGTGCGTCGAATGCGTGAATAATTCGCTTCCTCCGCCTTACGCATGTTCGGGTAGCCTGCGCACGTTTTGCAAATGTTCCGGACGTATTTCAGTCCGTGTAATAAACGCGCAGGTCTGCTCACTGTGCGCTTGCGCAGACGTAGGCCAATGTCGATGTTAAGCGTTCAACAAGGCCTACTTTATTTGTGTTAATAACTTGTGTTTCATTTTCGGCGCTTCTGCGATAAATTACGAATGGCAAACTATTTATTCATTTAATAATTCTACACCAATGCACTACAATTAAAATTCAACTAATGTAAAAGTGCAGTTTGAAAAAACATTTACGAAAATAAAATTACGAAAATATTGCTGATATAATGTATTATACACAATCGAAATTTATTACAGAGTGGGATCAACAAAAAATTTCAGTCCACTGCGGCTACAAATAGAACTGGTCCACCGAACAGGCCTACACACTCCTCATTAACAAAAGACCCTTTAAAGATAACAACAGCACATGTACTTTACATGCAATATTGTTTTCCTGAGTTTGGTATAGGGTGCCGGGTTGACAAACCAATTTTATTACACATAACTTAACTATTATCCTTCATCCGATTGTTTTGACAGTGAGACCATCCAATAGGGAATCAAAAGGGCTAAAAAAAAGGTATCACGACAATTTTGTTAAAATGTACTGTTTTTGAGTAATTAAGGTTTGAAACTTTCAAACAGCCGCCATTTTGAAACGCTTGATTGGATATAATCGCTTATTAGCGAATTTCCATAGGAAAAATGAGTTATTGCAGTGGCCCTAATGGTGAGACCCAAGGTCGGGAGTAGCAAATGAGCACCGATCATGGTCCCCAGAACACGTTTTGGGGAGTCATTAAAAAACATATATATATGTAGGCCTATATATGTGTTCGCACTCTAGCGGCCGCATTTTAAGTCCGATTTGGTCCAAATTTGGTACACGTGTTGGTAGTCTATGTCGCTCGGACGAGTTCGTTAGCCAAAAAAATACAACAACCGGAAGTAAGTTTTTTGACCGGAAGTAAATATTTTTTGAGATTTTGACTAGGAGAATTAAATTTGTTAGAGTTTTTTTTCTAAAAATGTAAATTTAGGATGCTATTCTGCACATTTTGTTTTTACGCGACCTTATAGCTCGCTTGGTTCCCCCAAAATCTACCAAAACGTAAAATACCATAAAAGTACCCGGTTGGAAGCCAAGTGGTGCAAACTCGCGAGGCCACTAGAGGAAACAAATTCTACTAATATATTGCGTACACACAGACAGCTGTTCAACGCCTTCGTGAGTAGACCTATTTCCCAAATTTTTGGTTGAAACCCTAAAACATAGGCATATAATTTTTTTGAAATTTGCTCAACTCACGTCAGCGGTCCAGCTGCGTGGTAGAATTATTTTTCTTGAGATGGGTCATTGTTAGATTAAACTTCACGCCATGTTTGAACTCAATCAGTCAAATATTTCTCTAGATATGAATTATTTTGTAAACAAAACACAAAATGGCGGCTGGAGAGAAACGAAGCATTATTGGACCTACGTTTATTGGAATTTTCATCTTATTTAGATGTGACGAATCACGCCCTGAATTCTTGGAACCCTTTTACTGAACACCCTGTTTAAGCATATACATAAACACACTTAAACTCTCAAACATACACACATTCACCAACATGCTTCAAAACACCCAAAAACCTCTTTAGCGCCGAAACTACCCGCTTATGTGTATGTGTAGATTGTATTTATTACCTAAGCTTAACTACGGCAACACAGGCTTCCCTAAAAAAACTGGCCTAACGGAATTAAATTCCAAATTAAACCTAACCTCAACACATCAACTCAAACTGCATCAATCAGCCTGTCAGTCAGCGGACCCGGTCGTCGTCCGTCTCGTACGCGTGATAAACATCTCGCATCTCGCGAGACTGGTCCGCCATTAAATTAGATGTATCGAAATTGTCAACGCAACAATCTAACGCATCTCGTAACAATGGGTTCGACACGCTATACGGAGTTTTATTTGTTGAATTTTTACATTTTAAAACAAGAATTTCGTAGCGTCGCGTTGACAATTTGAAATACGACCGGTTTGCAGGCTTTGTTGTCTATGGTGGTTGAAGGCAGGTGGATTTAGCGGGGTCCAGCCGAGATCGTGGCAGTTTCCTCCGGATTACCTGCCAATTTCTCACAAAAAACCATGGAGGTTGTTAATAACTTTGAACTTATGTGGGAATTAATTTTATTACTAAAAAATAATACGACCACGCAGCTCAATCGCTGACGTGAGTTGAGCGAATTTCCAAAATTAAGTTTGTATGCTTTAGAGTTTCAACTAACTATTTGGGAAATTTATCTAATCACTAAGACGCTGAATAGCTGCCTTGTGTACGAAATATATTAGTAGAACAGTTGTAAAATACGCGCTCCTTCGTGATTTGATATCAGCTGCTCCAATTAAATTAGTGAATATGAAAATCAGCTGACCTCAATAATTTAGTTAGTGCTGTAAACGAAAGCTAGGCGTATGTTGTCATTTTTACTTCAAGAATGTTACTGAGAAAAATATGTTATTTTGAATATAAATATATTAAATGTATTATTAATATTATTAATCACAAATATAAACAATAAAAAAATAAACAACGCTAAATAACAATAATAAACAGCAATAGTTAAATAATAAATAGGTTTGCGCATGGACTATAATGTTAATGGAAACCCATACAATTGCTTCAAGACCGAAGTGTTCCGTTCAAAGCTCGGTAATCGACTGAGCTTCTCTGACCCCCCCACCACTCGAATTAACTCCGAGTCTACTGCGCATCTCGAGGTCAGGGTCCATGCTACAAATTCCTAGCTATAACTTTCCGCCTACAGTCTCCTGTGGGACGGGCAAAAAGGGTGCTTGGTCGAACATTTTTTTTACTTAATTGGTTTTATAAACACCCTTAAGGGTCGGCTCTAGTAAAACAGAAAGCAACCTGCGACTCCCTATAGCGGCGGTAGGTTACGCGGTCATTGCTCATCCTAAATCCATTTAAAACCCGCAATTATACAAATAGCGTTTTTTTTTAATACTTAACTCTTGGGAACAAAAAATAGTTTTGAAAAAGCCATTTGCATGCATATTGACCATAGCTTTAAAATGACATATAGTTTACAATTTTCCGATCAAAAATAAAGGAAAAATTTGGATTTTAATTTAACATTGGTGTTATGGAATGTCAGCCAACATGGCCGACAGCTAGAGCCGACCCTTAAAGAGATTACGAGCACTCGAGTGTGAATTAGCATTTTGCCCGTCCCACAAAGACTGTAGGCGGAACGTTACTTACTGCAGACTCTCCCTGGACGGAGTATAGTACTTGTATGGTATTTTACGTTTTGATCTATTTAGGGGAAACCAAGCGAGCTAAAATACAAAATATGCAGTATAATATTTATGGTTTTAGATAAAACCCTAAAAAAGTTCAATTTTAGTACAAAAAGTCTCAACAAATATTTAATTTCGGTCAAAAATCGTGTTGGATTTTTTCGTCCGAGCAACTTAAACAACCATCGTGTGTACCATTTGGATCAAATCGGACTTAAAATGCTGCCGTTAGAGTGCGAACACATACATACAAAAAAAATTTAATGACACCCCACAATTTTTGAAGTGAAAACTTCTACAGTGAATTTTGGTATTTTTTTTGTAGGGAGGTAAGTTGCCGTCTCGCGTCACGTCACGTAACGCAACATTTTCGCTTAGACCGGTGTGTTGATTATGTACACCCTCTTATACATATATATACTTGTGTATAGTATATATGAAGAACAAGGACCGATGACAATGCAATATTAATTTTTTGGATGTAGTAAGTGAGCACTGATCATGGTCCCCAGAACACGTTTTCGGGTTTCATTAAAACCTTTATATACTGGGTGATTCACGACGATATACAAAAACTTCGGGAGCTCTATAATTTTGTTGGGTGTAGTAAGTGAGCACTGATCATGGTCCCCAGACTAAAAAAATAAATAATAGTTTAAAAACTAAAAAATACGCTTTAAAAGCAAACCGTACTAAAAATTTTGAAATAATTGTAATTATTTTATTTATTTATTAACCAGGAAATAAAATATTAACAAAATCCAGTATTTAATCAATATTCATTTTACACGCTGTAAAATTCGCATAGAAGTTTTCACTTCTATTGTGTGGTCATATGTACACCCAATTTTTTTCTGAGGACCATGATCGGTGCTCCTTCCTTCGCTAATAATAATAAAGTATTTTATAATGTGCTAGTTGTATGTAGCTCATGTACCACTGAGGATGACGACTATGTCGTCGAAACGCGTTTGCTTATTAAACGTATGTGTGCGATAATTTGTGTTATTGTTATTATTATTTATATACAGGATGTGACAGAATACCCGTGCAGTATTCTAAGTATATCGAGCAAACGAAAAGTTAAGGCATATATTCCGAGATGGAGGTCATTTTGACAGGTGTAAACATAAGATGAAAGTCACATTATTTTAAAGGTTTCTTGAAAGCAAACATTTTGAGAATAAATAATATGACAGTTTACCTGAAGAATTGTATCGGATCACTTGGATCACTTGAAACAGTTTATAAACAACATTTTTACAATACTCACAATGTCGAATGACTTCAATCATATTCACCAATATTCAATATAGGCCAGTCGGTAGAGGTCAATTTAGACCAAAAGTTCCATTAATTTGCAATACGGCTGAATTTTTTTTATATGAACATTAAAGTATGTAGATTAACATAAAAAAAGTTTACCATTCTATCGATTTCCCAAAGTCGAAAAAAAAAATCGAATATCATTTTCTTTTTCGATTATCCTTAATATTTCGAGCTGGGATGAAGATAGAGGAAAATAAAAAATACCACCGTGTAGGGGAGGTATTTTTAAACAAAAAAGGTCATATGTATTTATTTCGTCCGAGCAATGGTTTGTCTGGAAAAAATCTATAATGCAGGTATGTATTTTGCAGCAAGGGAAATCACTAAAAGGGGACATCTTATTCATATATGAAGCGTTGGCTCATTCTAAATTGGCCGAGTTTTAATATATCGAATTGAAACTTGACATAGGAGTTAAAATATATATTTTAAACATTTATGCTGAGTTTCAGCTTGTTATCTTGAAAATGACTTGATTTAATTATTATATATATATATACATTTTTATATGAATTTTAATGACACCCCAAAACGTGTTCTGGGGACCATGATCGGTGCTCATTTGCTACTCCCGACCTTGGGTCTCACCATAAGGGCCACTGCAATAGCTCATTTTTCCTATCGAAATTCGCTAGTAAAATATTTCTCCCGTATTGGAACAAATGCTGGTTGGCATGCTTTAATGATGCCAAATTTCATTGTGATTCCTTTATTTCGGATAAAATCGATTGTGAAACAAGGACAGAATGCTAAACGAATGCACCTGGAAGGGTTCCTAGTTTTAAATAAACGGTACCAGGAACTGGCACATACATTCTCACAAACATAATTAAATTATTAAACAGATTTATTGTGACAGATTAACTAATACATATTATTATTATTATTATCTAGAGAGAAAATTATTCGATCGATTTCGAACAAATTTGCACAAAACACGTCTATTAGGCCTGTATAGATGCGCGAAAAAAGGTTTTGAAAATTTTTGAAAAACAACCCCATTTTTGGCCAAAACCCCCCAAAAAAATCAGTTATTATTATTAGCAAAAGAATTTTTAGAAGGATACGGTTTTCTGCATATGGTAGGGTACATTAAGGGCTACAAATAAGCCGAATTTGAAAGGGGGTTGCTTTTCAAAACCCTTTTTCGTGCATCTATATAGGCCTAAATTGACATGTTTGGTGCAAATTTGTTCGAAATCGATCGAATAGTTTTCGCTCTAGCTTTGTATACATACATACAGACAGACATTTTGTAAAAACCACTTTTTTGGACTCAGGGGGTCTCAAAACGGATATTTCCACAAAAATCTCAACATCGATTTTTTTGCGATCACTTTACTCTCTCTATACTATAGTATAGTGAGAAAGTAAAAAATAATACACAACCCTAAAAACAGTAACGAAAATCGGTTTGATACTTTTAGACTGTTAACAAGGGTTGGGAATAAATTTTGAGGTTACCTTCACAATAATTGGACAAGGCCTACACGGAGTCTGAAGTCTACAGAAACACTTAAACAACAATACGGCATCGAAACTTCCAATTAAAAATACCAGAAATAAACAAATGCTCGAAGACAATGGTACGCTCGGGCAGAGATGTAGTGTGCATTTTTAATTATTGGAGACAAGAGCAGAAGCAGTGTTGCCATACGCGGGAATTAAAATATTGTGAATAGTTGCTAGTCCTTGCACGACACTCACTGGCGTCATAAAGTTTGAACGATGCACAAGGAAGTGTCGAACTTTATTCAGTTGTTCAGTTGTGTTGGGGGAAATTGCAATGACAGAAATGCAAGCCACTAGTCCAAGTGGGGCGTTCAATGTTCATTAATAAATTAACCTTTAGTGACTTGTAAAAACATTTTTTTAAATCTAGATAAATAAAAATGAAATGCTGTTCGTTGATAAACGCATAATTTGAGAACGGCTGGACCGATTTTTGCTATTTTTTGTTTAAAAATGTTCGTAATAGCAGCCCTGCGTAATAGCATTGTATTTGGATAACGTAATAGAACTCCGATCCAATGCAATATTTCGTTCCACTGGAAATTCGACGATAGTGGCGCTATCTATTGGGGAAACGACGGAAGCTGTGTGAAACACCAATGCTACCAATGATTTCTCCCTAGCGCTACCTCGCGGCGCGATCATGCACTATTTTCGCGACAACCTTTTTTTCGGCACACAGCCCCCGTATGCATGCAAGATCTATTTTATTATTCATGATCTATGGTAATAGTCCGAATAAGGTTTTTACGGAAAGAACAAAATTAAAAGTTTCCCGGACAACTTTCAAATTCATTAAAAACTTGACATCGTTTTTTCTATCGAATTTTTGTATAAACTCAAGACCATAATTAACGAAAACAACTGTTCGGATACAATTCTTAGCAACCATGTTTGTTTACATTCATTACCAGAGCAATTTTACTTAGCAAATTTATAATCAGTTTATTATTTTTCACAACCAACAGCTTTTTTAGGTTAGATTGACAAACTCAAAGCAAACACAAACAAAAATCAACGAAAATCCTTACTTTTTCAGCTGACAACACGACAGTACATGACAATGTATGGTCAGCTGGTAATAAAATATTTCTTAAAAAGCCATTTTATTCAAATGTGTATGATTTAGCAAATATTTTAGTTGAAAACGTGAGTAAACAATGTGTAAATACAGTCCATAAATGCTCAAGCCGCGACGTCAATTTATTTAGGCCTACATTTACAAGAATAAAATGATGCAGTTGTGTCACGTATTTAATTGTAAATAGTTCAGTCAATGAATGAATTGTAGAGTGCATGGAATATGCGATAATTTTTGACTTCAAGACTTTGTTATGAATAGTTAGGAGGTAAACATACTAAAAGTCCCCGCCTCTAAAAGGTGAGCTAAAGGCGGGAGGGGTGATAAGGTCCCATTTTTTGGATTTTTATTTATATCTCGGAAACGGTGCACTGAAGAAACAAATGTTTCAAATAAACTTGAAAACTAATTAAATTTACTATAAAATTGTTTCTTCACATATTTGTCGAATTCCCAACGGTTTTCGAGATATACGTTATTGAAAATCGATAATTTTCGAAAAAATAATTTTTACCTATATCTTTTTGTCAAACGTTCGCTTTTTCTCAGAAATATTGACGGAAACAAATGTGTAGATGATTAAAAAATTTCCTTCAACTTTATATATACTTTTGCCATTTTATTGTCAACCGATCAAAAGTTATCGAATTTCTAACGCTCATTTTCGATGTTCCTCTAGAAATGAGTATGTTGAGAGCCTGTTGCTTTTTAACTTGTTGTCATGATAATGTTATTTCCATTGTTAAACTGTAACTTGCTGTCATGATAGTAACTTTAACACTAGAAATAAAGTCATTGCAATTAAAACACAAACACACTTTTAAAGAAGATAAACCTGTCAACTCAGAGGACCATTTTCACTGTTTTGCCAAGTTTGACGGGCTGCAACTTGAAAACGAAAAGTGATATTTAAAAACGGGTTTCACCATTATTTTTCTCGTGAAATTTTACATTAAAATTATGTATCACAAGACCCCTCGTATTTGAAAAAAGTTACATTCAAGATGGCGGACAACATTTTCAAACATAAATATCAATACATTTTATTTGCATTCATATAATTTTATTATATTTTTGAGAATAACATCGCTTGTTTGCAAAATATTTTGCTGTACTCGGACTTCCGGGACACCCGGTGTATCTTACATTCTTAAATGGCTAAAAATTTTATATTTGTTAATATTTTCTCGAAAACGGCTCAAAGAATTTCCATCATATTTAGTATAAAAGGGGTTTTTACCCAAGAATTTCGTTGGAAAATTTCCGGAAAATTCTTTTTCTGCGAGTTTTTCATAAATTGTATAAAACATTTCTTTCTTACATACATCAATTAATTAATAATCTTTTTTATATTTTATAGCTTTTTAAAATTAGTTTAACAAAATAAAAGCAAACAGAAACAAAAGTCTACGAAAAAGGCTTACTGTATTATAATTCAAACATTCTGTTTTTACCTATTATAAATAAAATAACTAATTTGGGTTAGGCCTATATTGAACCAAAAAATGTTTCTTGTAATATAAACCAACTTGGCAAATTTAAAATCAGGTAATAATTATTATTATTCACTACCAAACTTTTTTTTAGGTTAGGCAAAAGCAAACAGAAACAAAAATCAACGAAAAAGCTTAATGTATTATAATTTAAACATCTGGTATTGCGTACTTTATTAATTCATTTAGTTGGTATTATCAAAATTTGTTTGAAATGTTTACTATTAATTATTTCAATATGAATGGTGAAATTACAGCGCATGCGAGTATGGTAGGGGGTTGTTGAGCGAAGCGAGCAGGGGGTGGAGCTCCCTAGTAAACATAAAGTGTACCAGTTAAGCAAAAATTATTACATTAAAATTTTCCTTTGTTTTTGAAAATTGTATGAAATAATACTGTTTAAATGTTGTTTAGAAAAATGCCATGACAAATATTTTTGGTAAAGATTATTTGTTTGTGTTGAATGGGCGAATTTATTAACTTTTGATAATTAATTTAGAATTCATTGATGCTTAAAATAAAAGTACTCCGTCAACAAAGCACAGCATTGAACTTAAGCACTTCTGTAGTGGCGGTCATCTTGAATTTGGGGGAGGGGGTATTTGGTGTTAAATTTAAAACGTTTACTTCTATATATATAAAAGCGAAAACACACTGACTCACTCATCACGATTTCTCAAAAACTACCGAACGGATTGAAATTAAATTTGGTATGTCGCTTCCTATAGGGCCATAGGTGCCACTAAGAAAGGGTTTGAAATAATTCGAAATTTTAGGGGGATTTTGGGGGGATCAAAGTTATTAAATCACGATTTCTTCAAAACTACCGAACGGATTGGAATGAAATTTGGTATGTAGCTTCCTCTAGGGCCATAGGTGCTTACTAAGAAAGGGTTTGAAAAATTCGAAATTTTAGGGGGTTTTGAGGGGATCAAAGTTATTAAATCACGATTTCTTCAAAACTACCGAACGGATTGGAATGAAATTTGGTATGTAGCTTCCTCTAGGGCCATAGGTGCTCACTAAGAAAGGGTTTGAACAATTTCGAAATTTTAAGAGTGGTTTGGTGGGATCAAAGATACTAAAATCATAATTTCAGATCTTTTATTATTATGACAATAGTGCTTTTAACCACAATCACAATAAGCATCCGTTTTGCGTTAAAATTTTTTTTTAAATCCCGTTCATTTGTTATGTAACTGTCATTTTTTAACTATCAAGTTTTAAATTGTTTCCTTATACAATAAAAATTGTATAATTAAAAGTAAAACGCAAACCAGATCCTCAATTTTATAAAGAATGTTTAGTTTTCTTCTTACCACGCAAATACAGAAGACATATTTTTTATAAAATGGTTTTAATTGAGGCAATGTCGAAGCACTCAGAAAACTCCACTATGTTTAGATTAGATCAACGACTATATATCAATAAGACGAACAGTTTAAATGGGTAGGATTCAGACCAGAGAAGTAGGTATACAAGTGAGTTTGCGCCATCAGTCACTAGGAGCGCTTGTCAGCCTAGAGTGGGACAAGGATGGAAAGAGAAGAGACAAAGAGGTTCGACTGTCATGTGACCGTGACCGTCGAATCCTAGCGGCCGATGGCGCAAACACACTTTTACACCTGCTTCCCAAGTCTGAATTTTTAACATTGGCCCTTTTCGTCTTATTGATATGTAGTCGTTGGTTTAGATACGGTTATAGGGTGACGCGCTGGAGTCGCCGGTTGCTTTCTCTTTTGCTGGAGCAGAGCATTAAGGGGGCGCTACCCTGTCCGCCATATTGAATCTGATTACTATAAGAGCAATGCTACAGAATAAGTAATTTTTTTCCGTTAATTCGTGGAATAAATTAAAAAATTTGGTTTCATTTTGAAGTACTGTCATATGCGGATGTTGATTGCTGAATACTATTTCAAAAACCGTTTAATTTTTTATTCAGTTACAAAAAGAGATATTGCAAAAAAACCTTAGCAATCAACACCCACAATCTATTTTAATTTAAGGAAAAAATACAGCTTTCGTTATTTAACAAAAGCAACACAAAAATATGCTTAACAGTGAAGGTATGTTTTGGTTATTTAACATTGAAATTGGTACCCAACTTCGCCATTTTGAATGTAGGGAGCCGAGCCTTAAGTATGTAGAATTGAGGTGTTATTGAAAATGTACTTATTTTTAGTTAGGCAAAACGGGAAATAAACTCTTCTCCTGCTATATTACCTTACTGGGCCTGGATAGAGCAATTTCTAATATAAAATACAATAGGCTACTTTTACTGTATTCATCACATGTGCTTGGAAAAATTGTTTTTGTTAATTCTGTAAATTTTTAATGAGCATTTTAGAAAATTAAGCTTTTTCGAAAATTACTAGCATTCAATCTTCAGGAAGTGTTTCTTTAATTCTGTTATCAAAAGTCGTTAGAAAACTGCTACGAATTGTGAAATAATCTTGTAACACGTATTGAGGCTTTACGGGATTTTGGAAATAATCAGGGCACCCATGAAAAATCACCCTTCTAGTTGGGCACACGTAATATATATATATATATATATAACAATCGTAAACGGACTTTTTGTCTGTGCTAATGGCGCTGTGTATGCAAAACCCAATCTGACAGTGTGTATCAACATTGCATACACGCGCCTGGAAGTCATCGGGACAAAATTGCAGCAGAACATCGTGGAAGGTACAACGCCCCCGTTACAGATGAAGTCGTAGTAGGCTTAGTTCATCTAAAATTCAATAGACGTGACATTGAACGATGCCCTGCAATATCCTTTAAATTATTGCTACAATGAAGACGGGTACAATTCTGGAAGGATGCGTGGATGATGACGTTTGCGCGTATGAAATCGCCGGCACATCTAGCGTTACAAAAAAAGTGGCGTGGTGAACCTTCCTTCCGAGTACCAAGCAAATACACAGTTCAGCGCCCCTACTATTCCTAACCTCCTTGGAAACGCGGCGGAATTCAAAGAATTTGTTTTGCCGACTAAACGATGCTTGCATCCGCCGGCTGAGTTCTAAAACTAATCGCGGAAAGAATACAATTAATTTCTGGCGTAAATAAACTGCTGCAGAGTCTGCTACCGTGCACGGACTGTTTCGAAAGGAATCTGAAAACGTTGAAACTCGTTTTACCAAACTATCAACTAGACTATTAAAATGAAGAAGGTTTCTAATATTATTAAAGACTTAGGCCTACATATAAAAAAAAATGCATTTATTTGCTTTTTAAAATGTATTACTCTAAATAGGCCATTCCACTAGGTACGCAATTTGTTAATAATGTAACTTGTGTTAACCATTGGTGGAACAATTAAAACCAAAAATGCATAATGACATGTCCGCTTTGCGCTGTTGGTTCACGCAAAATTAAATGATCACGAG
>JAGFPH010021401.1:0-13375 GCA_018207615.1 Philaenus spumarius | reverse complement strand
TCCCCCTTCGTCGCAACCTTTCGGCGGCTTCTCGCATCCAACAACAACCATTTCTCGCGTCTCTTTGATCGGAATCATCGATTATATAGAATATAGTATTCATCTCGTCTCTAAAATGAACCCTACGTTTCGAACTTGACATTATTACTCTCTCTCTCTTTCTTTTATTGCGACACTCAAGTCATTACTCGTCGGAAGTCGAGTAGAGAATGGAGAATACTCCGTCAGCTCTGGGGGTAATTGTCCTCTGCGTTATACGGGGTTGGAACCGTCGCACGGGGGAAGCCCGTGGCCCGCATTACAATCCGGAGTGAACTGAAGGTTCACCCCTTAAGGAAGTAGCCCCAACCATCGCTACTTCCGGTGACTACCACTCCATTACAAAAATGTAGCCTACCAATATATTTTTAAATTTTGTTTTTTTTATTTTTTTTTGTTTTTCTACAATTTGTTCCTTACTCACTTTGGTTTACGGAAGACTTAACTTCTCGCCAGTGACCTTATAAGTTTACGGCCGCACCATATCGTACACACTTAGGTTTACGAGGGACTTAACCCTGCGCCAGTGACCTTTTAGGTTTACGAGGGACTTAACCCTGCGCCAGTGACCTTTTAGGTTTACGAGGGACTTAACCCTGCGCCAGTGACCATTGTGCATACACACGCACAGACACACACACACACACACTAAGTAAGGAATAAATTGTAAAAATATTTAGCACTTTTTAATGCGCATTTACTATCGTGTTGAAAGTGTTGTGGTAATATACATTTAATTTCTGTACAGTAGGAGTATTTTTCTTCCTCTGGCAATTCCTTCACACGAGGATGAAATTTTCTCAAAAACTGAGCTTCTTCCAATCCTTTTGTGAAAATTGTGGAGAACGGTTCGCACAAAGAACGTATAGTTTCCTCGTCATACGGGACACTACCATCATCCCATTTGAGAAGATGATAGTGCTTTTGCAAATAACGCACCGATCTCCGAGCTTTAGCATTCAGTAGGTCAAATTTATAGGGTGGTTTGAAAACAACGACGCTTTCAAAGTCATCGCAAACTATAGCAAACTCTTTGACTATATATCTGTTTTCGTTATCTCGGAAACCGTGAAATTCAACCACTGCCTGCATATTTTTTAAACAGGACGATTTCATCGTACAGTTTGTCCGCTTCAGGGAGTGTGCTAGAAACGAGTTCGTCGTTGGTCAAACACTCACTGATGTAATCGCGTAAGTCACCCTCGATATAAAATAGTTCTTTAATACGACGCGTCACTAACGGAATACTGTCTACAAACAGCTCCCACTCTGTAGTGTTTAAGGGCAGCGAATGCTCCCCATCATATAGTATAACGTATCGTTTACCAAACACGCTATGCACTTTAAAATCACAGGTAGTCAATTTGAAAAGGTACTCCTCCTTAGTCGCTACAGCTGTTGTGACATTTTCAATATGAACGAGTATTTCGTTAAACAATTCGTGGGAAAAGAAAACAAATTTTTTATCCGCACGAAGCAATAGTCCGATGCCGTAGGCCGTATGCTGAAATAAACCTGTCGCTACAAATTTTGTGCACTCGGCGTTTAAGAAATGTACGGATTTCAAAAAGATGCCCAGAGGCAGGTTAGGCGGATACTTGGTCTCCACGTCCATCTTCTTCGGCTTCTCGATCACGACTGAGCCTAGACCATCTTCTTAACCGTACCGGAAAGAAGATTGTACACTATATGTGTATCGTGTAGAATGAGACAGTAGGCCGTGGTTTTATCGTCAAAATTGGAAGAGGTTTCTATCTCAAGTCTGACGTCAACAGGGCCTGATTTTATAGAATCGTTCTGTTTCGAACAGTCAATCACAAAAATCGGGGCTTTGTCCTTGAACGAGGCGAGATCCATGCAAGGAGACGACTCACGTAGATAGTAAGACTGTTGAAACCTAGAGTACATCTCGTACATGGTCGAAACGTCCCCGTGGATACTATCGTAGGGAAAATACTGTGAATTTAAGTAAAGTTTTACATTTTCCACTCCACTGCGGTCAAACAAGGAAGCGTCTTTTTTAATTTGAATCTTCCTATCTTTTTGAAAAGCTACAATAACGTAACGCGGTTTTTCCATCTGGTTAGAAGTTTTTACGGTCCAGGAAATCTGTTGCGACGGCGGAAGTGTAGGGAATTCGTGAATCTCCCAGCTTCTAAAAGGGACGTGAACGGGGGCATCGCGTTCGATCATTTTTAAAATTTTCAACCGATAAGCATCGGTCACAGTGAGCTGGGGAACTCTCCATTGTATGCTGGTTATTTTCAAATCTACGGAAGTAGCGTCAGTGCTAATTATCGCGTTCAAGTCGGACGAAGAGCGTAAAAGTACGAGTTCCTGTTTTACGTTCACCACAATTCTCTTGTAGTCTTCGAAAAATCCCATAAGCATTTTCAAAGGTACGGAGATTGTAAATGTCGTCGATTCGTGTGTTTCACCGACTCCCAGCCAACCGGCGTTCGCGAGTTTATTCTTTTCAATTTCCCGCAGAGACAAGAGGTTCTTTATTGTACTTGCAATTCCGACGTTTCTCGTTCTGTCCACTTCGTTTGCGGCGATTTCATATCGGATGTCGTCAAACAAAAAGGCTACCGCATTATTCACCAACTTTACGGGTGCATCGACATTAGCAGCCGTTTTTCCGCTTATTGTACCTTTGATGTACAGTAAACTTTCACACGGTGCCGTAATCACGTCCTGTTGATTAATAGGTATACGGATTTCGTCGTTATTACCATAAGTGGCTGACGCGTAAGGCCTATGCGAATGATATTCCATACCGGTGATGATGTCATTGTACTCGGCAGCACTATCGATTGCCAACAGCTCCATTATTGATTTTGAATCCAAGCGATCTCAGGAAACGAATGTTTCGCGGTGTTAACCCCAGCGAGTTTTGACGCGTACTGACCACCGGTTTATATTGACGTTCGTTAAATACAAGTCCCATTCTGGCGTCTTAAATGCAGCCGCACTGAAATTGCCTCGCCTCTAAAATCAATCAACTCTCCGTTCTGATCCCTCAGACTCACAGTCACATTATGAACAGTTTACACCCTGACGGGTAAATATATTATATTTGACGGTGTTTCCACAATCTTGTAGCCCGGAGGGACTTGGGGGTAAAACTCGTGCATAATGTGGGATTCGATACCGTTTTGAAATGAACCGGCCGCGATATTGCATTCTACGCGAATCATACTCACTCTGATAATGTTGACAGGCGTATTAGACACATGTTTTTTATTAGCCGTCAATGTACCATTTTTAAAACCTAGTAATTGACTTCTGCTTTTAACGTGTTGTTATTGGGTTTCAGTGAAAATGTAATTCCTTTCGGTTCTAGTTCGTTTACAATAAACTTTTCCATGTCTTCGATTTCGTACGAGCCTGTAGGTATACATACGTCTACATAATTTGTTTCATTTAATTTGATTTTAAGTCGGTTATTCACGCCTTCTATTACGTTTGGAATAGAGTTGTATGTGGCAAGATCTATAAGACCAATTTCCCACTCTCCGCCGAGTTCAAGTGGCGGAAAAAAATCGGACAAGAGTGTGGAACTGTTACCGGACAACACGATACTCATTGTGATAGAAACTTTAAGCACAAATGACCGCAAACGACTGAGTCGCCCGACTGATGTTGCCTGTAATTATAGTGAACCGAAGCGTTTGGACCGAAATAACTTGTCAACTCGATTGGAGGCCTAAGATTTCCGAAACTATCAAAGTACTCGACGCTGTCTCCCCGTTTCTTATAGCACACCCAGTGGGTGCCGGTACCATTTATACTGTCCAAATTCACAATGCCCGCTTCGTTCCTTAAGGACCGCGAAGGAAGGGTATCTCTCATGTACACACCTCTGAAATACGGTATTTTAAATTTAACGGCATATTTTTCCAAATCAATATTAGTCAACGGTCTGATCGGGATCGAATCTATCGGGGGGTTTTTTTTTACTACGGCGCTTGCGTCTTTTACCGCTCCCCTTCTTCTTATACGGTTTCAAGTAAAGACCTTTACCCTTTAGCTGTTTTAGCAGTCGGTCGACAGACTTTTTCCCTGTCCTGCGTTTCTTCCTCCTACCACCTCCGATTTTTGATTTTAATTTCATCGCGTTTGTTACGGCCCAAGCAGCTGCTTTTTCACCTATAGATGCGTTACTCGCTTTAACCCGACTCCAAGCCTTTTCAGCTAAATTTTTATCCGCAACTCTACGTCTGTCGGAATCGCTGTACTTACTATAGGCTATATCGTGCTCTTTACAAGCTTCGTCCAACAAATTTACACCTTTATCGCCTCGTGCTAATCTCTTGGCTAATTTCGTGCCGGGTCCACAGTAGTTGTAACCGGGTAAATGAAGTTCTATAGGTAGAAGATCGATAGCTTTATTCAAAAGACCACGTCCTTTCCTGACAACTCTTCGCTTGCGACTGACATGTGTTGACCGTGTCTTCGCCATTTGTATACTAAACTAAGACGAGACTAAACCGTGGTTTATGTAGAAAAATAAAACATATCCGTCACAAGAGAGTACAAATCTTTGAGACGCTTCTCTTTCATACACCTGATTTGTAATACGTCAAAAACATCAGCCCATCATACACCAGGTGAAAGGGGAACAAATTCAGCCTTTGAATAAGCTTTAATTACTTTTTCCATAGCTTTTATCGTGTCATTCAGTTGAGATAACGTGACGGCGTCGTCGTCGTCTACGCCTTTAGCTAAATTACACAATCGATTCCGATTTGCGTTAAAGGTTTTAGGCGAGTCCCTCGTTATAGCGTTTGACTTAACCCATTTCTTTAAATCTAAAACACTCGTTTTCACTGCATTTAGTTGAAGCAGATTCACGGCATCTCTATCTTTTTTGGCGACCGGTAGATTCGTGATTCTTTTGGAGCCGGCATTGAATACATCATCACCTTCGGGTAATTGAGTTACAAGTATTGCGTTTGCCTGTAAAAATTCTAAATTAACCGCGTCTCGTAACGACACCGGTGGACCGATATTATTTATTATATTATTTTTAAAATTCCATCCGTGTTCCGACAACGATACGATCCCCTTGTTCAATATACGTTCGTCAACGTATTTCATATTTACCGCGTCCGCTTCTACTTTGGGATATCCTACGTTTTGTATACGTTTATTATTAACATTATAGCCACTGCCGTCGGGTAAATCGGTTATAGCGTTTGCCTGTAAAAATTCTAAATTAACTGCGTCTTTATTGGACACTGGGTGGCCGACACTGGTAAGCCTTTTATTTCCAAAGCCCCACCCGTTATTGTCAAGAGTTATTCTATTGTCCACATAGGACTTGGTTGCAACGTCTTTCTCATTCTCGGGAGTTTTTACGTTACATATACGTTTATTTTTAACGTCGAAATACTCTTCACCGTAGGCTTGGAACGGGTCAACAGGTCTTTTGAGAATCACACTATTCGTAACCCATGACTTATATTTATTTAACTGATCAAAGTTGACGGCGTCCGTTATGTCGGTTCCCCCTTTGACATTGGTTAATTTTTTACCTCCGAAATCCCACTTATATTCATCTGTAGGTATTTTACTATCTACATAGTACTTGTTGACTGCATCCTTTTCATTTTCTGGTTGACCCACATTACATAACAATTTATCCTGAATGTCGTAGTTCCCCTCTGAGGTGAGATTAAATCCTACACCTTTAGGACCCTGTTTCGAAACCGTCGCCTCGGAGTAACGTCCAAACTTGTCGACACTCATCTTATCAATGATCTAATTTTTCTATTTCCCAACCCTTTTATCAACCCCGCTTCACGTAGTTCTTCCACGATTGATGCAATCTCGTTTGCGTGACCCGTATGACCTGCATCATTGGAAGCTAGCAAAAGTCTCAATCGATCGCACAATTCATTAGGATCGTCCCAGTACGCGTAGCCTTTTCCCATATACGTTTTGGGTGGGAAAAAATGTTGTATAATGCTTTTGTATTTAGTCGACTTGGGGTTTCGATTGATCTGACCTCGCGGATCGTATTGTCTTTTGTGTGCATTTGTTTTCAAGCAGATATCTTTGTAAGCGGCCAAGTCTGCCTCGGTGTACACATCGACTTTGGGCGAACGTTTAAATAGTAACTCGTACAATCCCTTCGTTCCTTTATAGTTAGTGCCGTCTATCGTAATTTCTCCCTCATCGGAAAATTGTAGATTTTTATTTCCGACCATAAGCTCTTCGTTGTTGATTCTCGGTCCGTAAATGTTATCTATAGCCTTTATCTTGGCTGTATCCGTTATCATTTTAAGCATGTACTTACGTGTAAGGGGATGCTTGAACGTTTCGTTCACATACTCTGTGGCTTCGCTACGCCCTTGCGGAGTTGATAATAAATCAGTCAAGGTTTCGGGTGTTTCCGCAACTGTTTCCGTTTCGATAAAACTAGGCCCCCGAGGAGGAGTATCAAAAGTCCCCGGGAGGGATTCGTCAAAGACCGTCGGTTCGTCCTTGATCTCTGTTTTTACATCATCATACCTCCCCTGTATTTTAGACAGCTCGCTGATAATCGGTTTGTATTGTTTCGCGAGAAACCGTTCCGTATCCACTTCTCCGTGCCGTATCTGTCGATATTTCCTCTTGATAGCTTCCCTGAGACGATTTATCTCGAGGGTGACCTGCTCAGACGACGACATTTCGTAAAATGAACGGTCATTTGTGTTAGATATTCTATTTATGGTAATTCTATAGATCTCAAAAAGAGCGCGTACTTTTTATTCTTCAACAGATAGCCCACTACATCACCTGCCGAGACTTTAAACATTTTACCTTTTCCCTTCCAATAGTTGCGCATATGATTATCGAAAAAGGGAATGTGGTTCACTTTGTTTACGTCGACGAATACAAATGTTCGTTTTACATTACCGCGCCACTCGGGTATTTCAGCCACAACGAGGTAGTCATCTGAAGGTGTTTTTTGCATGTGTCGTTTGAGTTCGGCTATAGGCCTAGACGCGGATGTGTCCAACAAAAAGGAATTGAGCAAGAGAAATTCGTCTAAATTTGCACCGGTAAATTTGCGCCACGCGTTTAGCTGTATCGGATCGACGATGGAATATTTTCGACCGTCGAACGATAGACCGAAATGCGCGCATTGGTTCGGCACCGTGGGCAAAGCTAGTTTAAGAAACTCGACGGTAAACATACCCTGCGCCTTGTTGTTTACGGCTTCAAAATGTTTCCCCCGCATTTGGCGCGGCAGGTCTTTAGGCGCCGGTCCGAACTTTACGTTATAACTCACGTCGACACAACACTTTGAACCGAGCAATAACTTATAGGCGTAAACCGGATCTCGAATAGGTATAGTCCGCTCCGTTACTACTACGCACCTCGATGCATAAGGTAATGAACAGCCGTATTGCAACATATCCAGGTAAACTTGAGTGTAGTTTATGTCTCCGTGGTCGGGTCTAACGGTACGATCGAAAAAATCGGGAAAAGGTCTAAAACGCGAGATTAAATTTTGAGAATGTCGTACAGTGCCTTTCATCATGTGTTCATTGTAAATAACTAGCTCAAACGGTACACCGTTCTTTTCGCTCTCGTGTAGAAACTTTATCCAAGCTTCCCTGTTGTAAATCCTATGACCGGAAGTAATCATCAGTATGACCACGGGCGGTAAACTTTTACTGTATCCTCCACGTCTCTTGTGACGCCAACATCGACTGTTAAATATATCCCCGTGTTTAGAAGCACGACTACAATAGTTGCCGCAAAATTGTTTCCTACCGGGATAGTACCAAGTACAAAGGTTTGACTTTGGTTTAGAAAGTCTTGTTACAGAAGCATACGAGCCGATATCGTTGTACGTGTAAATACGCATTATATATCTTTTTCAAAACGATCGAATCCTATCCTATACCGCCCCTCAGCAATCTCACTGTCTTTGTCTATAACCACAAATCCGTGTTTATCCTTCCACGCGAGAGCACATATATCTTTAAAAACTCCAAAACAAACGTCCGGCATGACGTGATCTGTAAAAATGTGACGCAAATTCATCTCGTCTTGTTTAAATACTACTAAAAGGTTGGCATTGTCGCGGATCAGCTGCTTGGGTATTCTGCTGTAGGTCTGTCCCAAATAAAACGAATCTATATTGTTATGACGACCCATGGTAAAGTAACTGCGTATATGATCGTGTTTTTCACAAGCGATATCGTCAAATAACATAACAGAATCTAGTTCGGCTTCGTTGGGGGGAATTACACTATCGTTGTCCGAATATGGAAAATAACCGATACCCGAATTTTCAAAAACATTTTCCAATAGTTTGTATTTAGGTTGATGAAGGGACTTGGAAAACACGTAAATATTTGCAAATTTCAATCCGTGCTCCTCGAACAACAGATTAAATACTACATTGGTTTTACCACAATTCGCAGGACCACACACAATACACCTAATAGTATTGGGCAATAATTGACTGTGACGTTTTTTGGTATTGTTACTTTCCGAAAGGTATTCGTCAAAATTTGACATCCGAAGCGCGTGCGACATACTTTCGATACGCATTGTGAATAGAAACTGAAGGACATTTACCGGAGTTTCTCTTTTTAACGATCGGCTTTCCGAGACTCTACGATCGGCATCGAGACCTGCTTACCGAGCCTCCACATCCGTTATTGCACAGCGTTGTGACCTCATTGACATTTGGCCGAGCAGCTTTCTCTTATCTACCCACGAGTTGTGTGCATGCGAGGAGAGCTGCTTACCAAGCCTTCCGTTATTGCACAACGTCGTGACCTCATTGACATTTGGTCAGAGCAGCTTTCTCTTATCTATCCACGAGTTGTGTGTTTTATCGAATCCGAGCCATTTCACAAGAACTTTGTTTCCTTTCTTGCGCAATACTTTTTCCACGAGATAAACGTCGCCCGTGTTCGACTTGCTTAACTCTTCGCCGTAAAAACTACCTTTTAAAATTTCTCCTTTTCCGTCTTGTAAAACATATGTGGTTGGTTTTGTAAGCCTAACACCGTACACCGTAAACACTTCGTTTATCCAGTTGGGTAGATAACCTTTAGCAAATGTCTTTTTATACTTGGAAATTCTAACTTTATCGTCTAATTTAAATTTAGGTTGACTTTTGATAGACTTTTCCGCGATTTTTGCCAATAGTAATTTTTCGTGTTTTTTCAAAACTTTAGAGGGTTTCATTCCGATAGTACTGTGTACGGTATTATTATACGACTTTACTATTTTAGGTAACAGATCGAGCCACTCGTAACTGCCTTGTGCGGTAAACTCACGCCACATGAGATTTTTCAAAGTACGATTTAACCTTTCCACTATGGAAGCTTTTTTGTCCGAATAGGTCGCGTAATGATTTATATTGTATTTTCGCATTAACTTTTGCACGTGCGCATTGAAAAATTCCTTACCTTGATCGGTTTGGAAATGTTTCATTTTGTGATTTTCAAATATCGGTTCTAATGCGGCTGCTCCTTCTAACCCGGATTTCAACTTTATAGGCACTGCAAAAGCAAATTTGGAAAGGCAGTTTATCACTGTCATTATATACTTGTACCCTTTATTGACTTTAGCGTACGGTATCATCTCGACCAAATCCGCCTGAAAAATATCCGTTAAAGATTTCAAAGTCACTCGTCTAGTTTTGAAATTTCTTCTCGCGGGCTTATGAAGCTCCGCAGCAATAGCTCGTCGCACATCCATCGTTCAACTGATGGGGTAATCATATGGGACGGGGTATGTAAACCCCCGAAGGGGTGAAACAGGCCCCCACCCGCCTGTTTCCGTGATGCCCAACCATAAATTTTGGCATCTCCGTTACAACACATTCAGCCTTGCGAGGATTATAGTCCCTTCGCCAGAGGGCCAATCACGCATAGACACACACACGCACGCACACACACACACACACAGAGAGAGAGTTCAACATATCGCTCTTTCTAGTCGCGGAATTTTAATGTACCCATAAGGTAAAGAATCGTACTCTCCATGTCTCTTTCTTTTTACTCCAGTGATTTTAAACAGTTTCGTCTCGCTCACGGTTACGACCTCACGATCTACAGTTCTTCTTATGCGTGTGTCTGTAACAGTGAGCGGGTCTTCATCTCTATCTAGTACCATCCGTTTCATCGATTCAAAATTCACCACACCCGAAGTGCGAAGGTTCAACGATAGGCCTTTTACTTTGCAAACAGTCACGGGGTCGTTGGATTTAGTAGACAGAACTTTGTAGGCGTAGGTTTTTGGACCGCCTGATACAAATTCTGTAATGTAAGATCCCGACCCGTAGTCGGCTAATTCGTCGGTCATCTGTCCGAGGTAGTCTCCAGTCTCTACTTTGTGTAATCCTTCTCTGTGCAGGTAAATAACAGAATCAGTATCATAGTAGGCCACCTGAGTGTCTAAGGCGTCCAGGTAATCGTAAAGTTTAAGTCTTGCGTGAGCAGTAGTGAACGCGGCGAGTACCACGTTCACAGTGGGGAGTACTTCGCAGGAGTCCTCAACATATTGCCAATTTACTACAACTACGTCTTCGTTCACTTCTTGGATATGGTTTACGTCTACGGACGGACTGACTATCATTTTAAACAATTCCGAAGGCTGTCTTATTATGAATGTTTTTGTTTGATTTTCCCTCTGACCGAATTTACCCCAAAACGAATTCAACATTAATTTTTCAAGCGACCTAAGCCCCTCATTTTTACAAATTTTCGTCGGATCTAGTCTAATATTTTCGTTTGTAAAATAATCGTCGATATAGTGTGCCTTGTCTTCCTCGGTCTGGCACCACCCCGGATAGCCCGATGCCTCTTGTTTAATTTTTAAAAATGTATTTATAAATTCCGTGAAAAGTCCGTCCCCGTTGTCAAACGACGCCATTTTATACTCCCATAGCTCATGCATTTCAATAATGACGTAACCCTTGTCCACAGCTTTCCGTATCTCGTCCATTGTCCAAGTACCTGTCAGTGCTCGTTCGTCGACGTTATGTGTACACTCCCCTAGTGAATTTTGCCCACAAGTCCGACACAGAACAAACATCAATTTTTTGTTCATCTTTGCGGGAAGTACAGGATGATACAATTCACGAGGAGGGAGTACTGTGCATTTAAGAAGTCCGTCAACAGTCATACCAAGTTTCCTGCATTCGTCGTCACCTATATGCGTTTTCGGGTGCCCTACAGGGTATTTACCGTACTTGCAAACCCAAGGATAAAGCGAACAAACGTCGACATACTGAATCGTTTCGCCCACCTTGCATTTTACGTACGACTTTGTATTACCCGTTCGGCCACCGAAAAACGCATCGCGAGGATCGAGGGGTACGGTATGCATCATCGGGTGAGAGTCGAGGTAGGCCATTTCAACGTTTCGCTGTTTGAGTTTTATAAAGTCGCATTCCCACATTTCTACGACTTCCAGTCGGGCGAGTTTAGCTATTTTGGCTCTTGTTCTCGCTAACCGTGCATTGTGCGTATTGGACGGGTCGTCTTGAAGAGGTTCATCGCGGCTGTGCGGAAAACATTTAGGGCATCCGTGCCAGTAGCACCCGTGGAATTCGAAAACTTTTCCGTCGCACAATCCGTCCACTTTCACCCCGTTGACGGTAGCTTCGCGGCCTCTACCGGCGTGCTCCATACGAATCCCTCTCTGATCTTCCTCCCAAGTCAACCATTGTAAAGCGATTTTAGACTGGAGGTCGACAGATCGGTATCCGCTCTTAGGAACGATTCCTATCGTGTTTGGTTTCAGGAAATTACGTCTGAACGCGAGGTTGCATGCGCTTGCTATTGTCACGGCTTCTAGAAAAGGGTCACCGTTACACTCTTTGAGAAACGAGGCTCTGAATTTAATACACGCTTGAGCTAAAATGTCTACGTCCGAAAGGCAGTACTCAAAGATTTCTTTTTAAAAGTCGAATTCGTACTCGTTACGAATCTGCTCGTCGTGTTAAATGATAAACTCTTTATTGTTCTTATCGAACATAGAGTCGGGACAGTAAAACTATTTAGAGGGGATAGGACCTACATAATTTGCATTGGCCAATGTGTTGAACAGATGTGGGAAGTAGCCTTTCTTTTTTTCCGGAGGTAGATCGAAAGCTTTAGGAAGTTTTGACAGAGCCATGGGCATGTAGTTCAAAGAATCGATATATTTAACATTATCGATTTCCATGAGGATTACCTTTGTACCGCATGTAATCAGTTTAGGAGTGAATTGAGTTTTTTCGAGCACATATTTAAGGAGAAATTGAAAATCGAACGCTTGTCCGTTATGTGCCAGGATACACACTTTTTTGTACGCTTTTCGTACCTCCATAACGTACGACATGAAGCCGTTGATGGGATCATCTCTGAAAACTCGAGTACGATCGAAACAATTTTGACACGAATCACCGTTTATACATTTCCAACAGTACTGTTGGGATATGCACAAATTTACACGATGAACGTTGGCCGTGTCAAGTATTTCATCTTGACGGGTTTCTAAATCAAAGAAAATGAAAAGAAATCCATTAGATATAGGCTTCCTATAATCTACTTTCATGTAACACCGGTGGTTCGGCACCATGTATTCATTGCACACTTTACAAAAAGTTTCACCGCACACGTGCTTTGAACGACGGTTTTTCAACATAATCATTTTCTCGCAATCGGGACACTTTTTTACATTTTTACAAATATTTTTTAAATGAAATGTAAAACAGTCTCTATTCATAAACTTTCTGTTACAATCTCCGCAATAGATTCCGTCGTTTTCCAGCAAACACGGCGGAGAACGTTTGCAAGAGTAACAGGTGGAGGAACATCTGTGATAATGACGATGATCGAAAGGAATGTGACACGCCTCGCAGTAATAATTGCAAGCGAACGCGGAGGTCAAACTAGTGATTACGTTGAAATGGCCATTGTGAAAAATTAAATTTAGTTTGTAGCGAGGATTTTGCACATCGCCTTCGAAATAAATATCACGACCTTTATTTCCGTAACTGTACACCGTAATTTTGTGTAGAGGCAAATGATTTTGAAACTGATGCAACTCCTGCACCCCCGCACCCTCGTCGGTGAGTTGAACCCCGGCATCGAGCATAAGTTGTCGGGCTCTAAGAGTCTGTCTGTTACATCTATTCCTTCGTATAGCCGCATAGTCCTTGTCTTTTTCCGCATGAGCTATAGCAACTACGAGGGAGCACGGTAAACACAGAGAGTCTGTGTTTTTTATCACTACAATACCGTTTCTTCCTCTACATTCGTCATTGAAATTGTTATATAGTCCTGGTCTAACCCTCCCACGACCTAACGGCACTTTAACTTTAGTACAT
>JAGFPH010021400.1:0-13375 GCA_018207615.1 Philaenus spumarius | reverse complement strand
TGGCCAAAAAACCCCCAAAAATCAATTATTATTATTATTATTAGCTAAACGAGAATTTTTAGGAAGATGCGGGTTTTTGTATATGGTAGGGCACATTAAAGGCTACAAATAAGCCTAATTTTATCAAAATCGTTAGAGCCGTTTTTTTATAAAAAAATAATAACTGCATTTTTGGGGGTTTTTTGGCCAAAAAGAGGGTTGTTTTTCAAAATTGTTCAAAACCCTTTTTCGTGCATCTATACAGGCGTACTGGACATGTCTGGTGCAAATTTGGTTGAAATCGATCGAATAGTTTTCTCTCTAGCTTTGTCTACATACAGACCTACATACAGACAGACATTTTGTAAAAACCACTTTTTTTGGACTCAGGGGGCAGGGCTATAGAATACAAGGGCTAGACCAGTCCGCCAAGGAAAGCGTTCCCGTGCTGCCACTGTGATGACGTCACGGTGGTACCTCTTGCTCCATTCCCACCGCTTCTCATAAGTATTCTTTGCTACAATAATTTCAATTTCTTAGCAAACCTGTAACATTTTTATGAAGCGCTCTTCTTTAACTTTAGTATTGACACTACACAAAGCAATAAGTAGACTGTAAACAATTAGTCTAAAGATGTAAGAAGAAGACAGAGTTACAATAAAACTAATTTGTAGGTAATAAACCGTTGTAGTGTACTAATGTTAGCATACTTTTAATTTGATTCTCTGAAACATTTCTGAAAACTAAATACGAAATTGAACAAAATGTGTCACATTATTGAAAATAATTGTATTTATTACAATAAACCACCAAAACTTGAATGTCATACTGCAGTTTAATAAAACATGTGTAATACTTATAAAATAAAACACATAAAAGTTATAAATACTTATAAATAATGAGTAGCTTATATGCAGATATGCACATAACATAATAATTACTGCTGAGATAAAATATTTAAAAAATAAAATAAAACTGCTTTATAGAAATTTTCCTTCTCTAGGCCTTAGGGAATACTTAATTTAATAGTTGAATTTAAACAATTGAACTATTTAAATATAAATTGACACTGTGCAATTTAATTTAGTCTAGAAGTTTAACTTAAAATTATGTTTTATTTATTTATTTTTGTCATCAATAATTTTAGTACTCTAGGTTTAAATTTGATTATAAGTATTTGTATATTATATATTTATTTATATCTAATTATTCTGACAATTTTAAGTGCATTTTGCCAGCAAAGATTTTTTTAAAACATTTTAACTTTATAGCTGCAGAAGAAATTACTTGAGGACCTTGGTAACTTTTCAACATAAAGTAATCTCGCTTGCAACTCTTACATTAAATAAATAATATTTGTTAATGTTTATTTTAATTTGAAGCTGATTACTTAAAATTTGTTGTTTTAAATCTCGTCTGCAAAGTAACATTAAATAAATAAATACCTTGCTAAACATATAATTTAAGTGATTGTGTATATTGTGTAGTTTTTTTTAAGAAATTCATGGAATGCCTCTTCGAGAAAATTAGCATTGAATATGCGTCAAAAGGCGAAAATCTTGCTGAATTATATACCTTCTTTAAAAACGTGTACTGAGCAAAATAATTGCTCAATATTCACCAAACTTGCTAAACATATAATTTAGGTGATTGTGTGTATTGTATAACTTTTTAAAGAAATTCATGGAATGCCTCTTCGAGAAAATTAGCCTTAAATATGCGCCAAAAGGCGAAAATCTCGCGGAATTAAATACTTCCTTTAAACACTTGTACTGAAAAAAATCATTGCTCAATATTAACCAAACTCGCTAAACATATAACTTAGGTAATTGTGTGCATTGTATAAATTTTTCAAGAAATTTGTGTAATACCTCTCCGAGAAAATTAGCTTTAAATATGCGTCAAAAGGCGGAAAATCTCTCGGAATTATATATCTTCTTTAAACACTTGTACTGAACAAAATAATTACTCAATATTCACCAAACTTGGTTAACATATAATTTAGGTGATTGTGTGTAATGCATAATTTTTTTAAGAATTATCGTATGCAACGTTATATCAAATAACACGTGAAAGCTAAGGCGAACCGTGCTTACGCGGCGTGTCATGGTACCAGAGTGACGTCACATAGGAGGGGGGCGAGAGGAAGTTTGGGACAGTCGGCGAGCGTCAACATCAAAGGAGTGGTCCAGCCCTTGTATTCTATAGCCCTGCTCAGGGGGTCCCAAAACGGATATTTCCACAAAAATCTCAACATCGATTTTTTTTGCGATCACTATACTTTCTCTATAATATAGTATAGTGAGAAAGTAAAAATGAATAAAAAGGTTTCACAGTAAGCCTAATTATAATTGTTTAAAAGATTATAATATATACAATAAAAGGTTTAACAATAATTAAATAACAATACTCAACATTTTACTATATCTACATTTTAATTACACAATACACATACTTACTCTTTTCCACACACAAACTCACACACACTTCAAGACCAGGCTCTCTCTCAGACACACCCTTACACACGACATTGTTGTATCACACGACCATATCCAACAAGCCCTCCTCATCGTCAATGCTCAAAAGCCAGTTCTTTAGCAGGATTAAATATTTCTTTAGTGTACTACATTTTTTTATTTTGTCTGGTAGTTTATTATAGAGTCTAAGACTAACTACAGGGAAGAAATTTAAATAAATTGTTAACCTTGCTTTGGGGACCTTAGCTTTGCTTTCACATCTTAAAAAATAATCAATTCTGTTACAAAAAAACTGAAGAATCTTGACTCCTAATGTAAAATACTTTAAGGACTTTGTAAATAAACAAATAACGAAGATGCATCGAAACATGGGCGCCCATATGATATTTTCTAGGGGGGAGGGGGCTAGACCGAGGTATGAGGCTTTAACACGTTCACTGCTAAGGACGCACATATTAGCTTAACACATATGAACACTATGTTAAGCGGCCGACGCACAGTGCATTGCACGCCAACCCCCATAATGGGAGTATTTTCAATACACAATACATTGCGTGCTTCGCACGCCAACCTCCGTATTGGCAGAATTTTCAATACACAGAGCATTGCGTGCTTTATACGCCAACCTCCGTATTGGCAGAATTTTCAATACACAGAGCATTGCGTGCTTTATACGACAACCTCTGTATTGGAAGTATTTTCAATATACAGAGCATTGCGTACTTCGCACCCCAACCCCCGTATTGGGAGCATCTTCAATACACAGTGCATTGCAGCTCATGCTTGAAATCTTGTAAAAAAATAAAATAAGTATATGTAAAATCAAACGGCACATAAAATTTAAACCATATTTTAGTGCTAATCTCTTTAAAGAAAAAATACCTGACTTAATTAATAATATACATATTTTCCTTTCCCTGGGAGCTATAGGAGGGGCTGTGGCCCCCTCTGCCCATAGGTATGGGCGCCCATGCATCGAAACAATGGCAAAGATGGTATTTGTCTATTTGCCTTGACAACCTTTCTCAGTCGTAAAAATGGCAGTACTGCATATATTGTTGTCCTTTTGTATGTCTCTTAATTTACAGATTTTATCGTTAACATCTCATAGCATAGGAGTGGGCTCTCTGGTATATGATATTTTCTCTATGACAAAAGTAACATCTAAAGGATTGTAGATAGTGAAAGCTAATATTTGTTAATTCTTTATGGCTTCTTTAATGACGTGTGATTTGATTTGCGTCTTCGTAAATAATTCCCTAAGCTTTCGCAAATCTGTCAACTTAGATTGAAATCTAGCCAAACATTTATTTGTTAGAATGATGGATGAGAAATGTTGTTTCGGTTGCCTTAGGTTAGTATAATTTGATTGATGAGAGATTTATGTCAGTCAAGTTGAAGAGGAAACACTTCAATAGAAGAATATTTCACCACTTGGGCAAAGAAATATTTGCATTCATATAATCTGTAATAGTATAGGATGAGTCTCTTTGTACAGTTGTTGCATTGATTTTAAAGTTAGTTTAATTTTATTAGAGTATCAAACTTTATTATTGTAGATGATAACATTATTAAAATAATCAACTACACTAAAGGTAGTGTTTCTCTGCAGTAGATTTACATTGAGAAGTTTTATTCACAAATGCAGATGAGTAAAGTGTGTGGAAATAAATAGCCAAGTCAAATAACAGATAATAGATTTGCTACACAAATGTCTAATCATTGTAAAAAGAACAGTTAAGGGTCGGCTCTAGTAAAACAGAAAGCAGCCTGCGACTCCAGCGTTGCAACTGTAGGTTACTCGGACATTGCTCATCCTAAATCCATTTAAAATTCGCAATTGTTCAAATAGTGTTTTTTAAAAATACCAAACTCTTGCGGACAAAATTCTTCATCCGAATGGCTTGGTAGTTTTTAGCTATAATTAATAGTTACAACGTAAAAGAATATTTATAATCACCCTATAGCGGCGGTAGGTTACGCGGACATTGCTCAGCCTAAATCCATTTAAAACCCGCAATTGTTCAAATAGCGTTTAAAGAAAAAATACCAAACTCTTGGGGACGAAATTCTTCATGCGAATGGCTTGGTAGTTTTTCGCTATAATTAATAGTGACAACATAAAAAAATATTAAAAATAAATGTTTTAAATTGTTAATAAATATTAAACAAAATGTTTTTCTTAGTTTTGGAAAAGCCATTTGCATGCATATTGGCCGTAGCTTTAAAATGACATATCGTTCATTATCCGATCAAAAATAAAGGAAAAAATTTTGATTTTAATTTATTGGTCTTATGGAGTGTCAGCCAACATGGCCGACAGCTAGAGCCGACCCTTAAACCAGCAGTGAATCTTGCTTGCCACATTGACCTGACTATTCCACAAGAAGCAAACATATCCCTTACCTCTTGACCTTACTGTCGACTTGGTGAAATTTTAATGAAATAATAATGTCAAATCTTTCCTAAACCACACAATGTGCATTAAAGGAAAACAAATATTACACTTTAGCTTAGCTAACAAACATGTTTTTCCGGATTTTCAAAATTCCAAGTCATTTTTTTTAAAGATTTACAACGACATATAAGTATTTTCTCTTGTTTTTCTGCTGTAGGCTACTTAAATTAAGATTTGTGCTTAGTGCCCCAAAAACATTACAATATCGAATGAGTTTCTTTATAAATTCTGTCCTCAAACTCTGTCTGAGTCAAATAAATTTCAACTTCCATAAGAGCAATGTTAAACGGGTAATAAGATTACTGGAGTAATAATGACCAGAAAATTATTCTCAATGTGTCATTTTAAAGGTTAGGACAGTCCGAATGTAGATATCTTTTAGTTTTTAAAATTAGTTTTTAAATAAATTTTTTCTTTCAGTTAACTTAATATCAAAGGTTACAATTTTTTTCTCATTCAATAATGCAAATTAAAAAAATGTAAAAAAATCATGACATTCGAAGTTTAATTACCTTTCAAATGAGAGTAATTTAAATAGTTTTGGATAATATATGACAAAAAATGCGCGTTATTGTGAAAGCATGTACGCGCCGAATTTGTGTTAATACTCGAGTGTTTAGCCTGCACTCTGGTGGTTACCACATCAACTTGTTGCTCGCGGAGGAATACTAGAAAAATACATTATCAAGACTAGCAAGCCTCACAACTGTGCCAATTTTTTTTTGTGATCAATTTCCTTTTCAGAAAAATATGTAAAAAAAATTTGTCAAATTATCCTTTTGAGGTACGGAGCCTTAAAAAGAGTTAGCTAAAGATTTGTGTAAGCGAAAGTTATTAAAAAAAATCTTGTCAACATTTTTGGAAAAATTTTATTTTGAAAAGACAGGTATTACTGTAAAACCAGTTATAAGTTCAGCAGTGGATTCAATAATTAATTGTACAAAATTTTACTAGTCTAATTTTAACTGTTTATAAAAGTCAAATCTGTAAGTTTTTATATAAATATTTACAGGTATTTTCTTTGCTTTCTTATTTGTGAACTCTTTACATATGAAAAGTCGAAGCATTCTATAGCTACTTGAGTAAGTTTATTTAAATGGTAACGCCTCACCAATGCTAGTTGCCATAAAATTACCAAGATTACTAACAGGTTGACTGCCATGAGTACCAATTTGGTACTCAGGTACATAAACAAAGTCGTTACATAAAAAAATATATTTTTGAGGCTACATTTTATATTTAATAAATAAAAGTTATATTTATTTGCAGAAAGATATATAGTTTTACTATTTTTTACCTTAGCATGGGAATTTTTGATTTATAAATGTTTAAGTTGGCAGTTTAAATTGCTATAGATTTACTACTAACTACATCAGTGATAAATGCTCTTTTTTTGTACATAAGTGTGACTGAAAATTCAATGTCAGTTACTGAATTTAGAGAAAGCCTTATAAGAGAACTTAAGAAGAAAAAAAACTGTATGACAATACAACCTGAACAACATCAACACAAATTACTGAAATGTGAAAAACGTAGTAAAGATACCAGATGCTACATAATTAATTTCAAAGAAGGTGGAAGAAACCCCGCACAGAAAAAAACAAAAAAAAGTGTATTCAAAGTGCTTGCAATGTTGCAATATGTATATCTTTGTACTGAGTGCTTTTATTTCAACATCCAGTTAGTTTACAAAAAAAGTTGAACCTTTTGACAATATTTTATAAATAATTTTGAAGATAACTTACAATTTTAAGAGAATAACTTTGATAATTTTTCATACAAGAATTTGATAAATTTGTTCAACAAATTTCTATATAAATATACTTTGTAGATTTGTGTGTATACTTTAAAAATTTTATTTTTTACTCCAACAAATTGTCATTTACTTGTGAAATACAACTTTATCCTACCTTAAGGCCAAATAATCAAAGTACAACAAAATAACAACTATGGTCATATTTTATGCATTAACTGCCTTGAAACTAAACTTTGTAAACTCGATGATTGATTTTAAGGTTGTATGACAACAGGACTGAATGCTACCTGGAACCCTTGGGGGGCAATAAAAATATTTGCAGGGCTACGACATCACGACGTTGCCGAATCTCATTAGCGACTCAGTCGTATTGTCGTAGTCTGCGCGAGGTCCCAGCCCCTAATCCCTCCGCGTCTACCTGCGAGGCTGTCTTGAAGAAAACTTTATCCATACCAGAACTGAGTTCATAGCTAGACAATATTTACCCCTTTAAAGTCACTTCACATATTTTGCCGATAACAGTATGATTATAATATTTGTATAATTATAATATTTCGTCGTATTATCACTTTATATAATTAGAATAAAAAAAAAAACTAGAGGACTTACCTAAACTGTTTAATCACAGTATGTTGCCGATAACAGTATGATTATAATATTTGTATAATTATAATATTTCGTCGTATTATCAGTTTATATAATTAGAATTAAAAAAAAACTAGAGGGCTTACCTAAACTGTTTAATCACAGTATGTTGCCGATAACAGTATGATTAAAATATTTGTATAATTATAATATTTCGTCGTATTATCACTTTATATAATTAGAATAAAAAAAAACTAAAGGACTTACCTAAACTGTTTAGTTACAGTATTTTGCATGAGAACATTGCATGTATTTTGCATGTATATGCATTGTAAATTTGCTGAGTACGCAGGGGTACGGGCTAAATATTATCACCACTGGCTGTCAAACCCTCATCAAGATTTACCCCGGTCAAGCCGTGCAGACTACGACATCACGACTGAGCCCACTCGCAGCTGCACCACCGTCGTGATGTCGTAGCCCTGCAAACCAGGTAAACCGATGACCCTTGGCAGTTTTATTGCACAGTCGTGTTGTCGCTTTACCGATTTTAAGGCTTCGACCTTAGGCCATAAGCACCGGTTTGATACTCAGTTTATAAAATTGTATTTTTGAGACAATTCACTAACAAAATTATTTAGTTACGTTAAAATAACTACACTATTTCTTTATTTATTACTTAGGCTCGCATTAAAGTGTCGAAGTATTGAAATCTTGTGAAAATTCTAAAAATTTACCCCCACTTTTTATGACTTTTCTTGACGTTTTCGAGGTCTGAACACGATAAAGAAATAAATATATTGGTGTCCCTGTGTCTGTATGTGTGTGACTGTCTGTGGACACGATATATGCACTCACAGACGTAGTAGAAAACTTTTGGTGCTGCCAAAACCCTTCATTGCAAAATTTTATTGCGGAGAGTTGAAAAGCTTTTGGGCTTTCTAGCGTGACAAAAACGTCACATTTTTGAGAATTTAAAATAAAGCACGAGCCGAAGTCTCGAAAAAGTGTTACATGTTTTCATCTTGTTTTAGTTTAAAAAAATGTTGTTAATATAAATTTTCACAATATTTTTTAATTAATGGAAATTATTAAGGTGAAGGAGAGAGTTTAATATAGCTTTTCCTAAGAATTAAAATTTTTTTAAATTAATCTGGTCATGTCTTACTTTGACATGAAAGTTTATTTTTGTCAGTTCATAATTTGTTTGTTTAAGTGTAATACATTATTCTTAATCAACTCAAAATGTCAGTCTTCAACAGTCTTGCTTATTTGAATTAAAAATATAATTCTGTAGTTTTCCTAAACTTTCGCCATGAAATGTTGTTAAAAGCGTTGAGAACCATTCGTTAGATGGTCTAAAAAATTATCTCTCAACGTGGTATTTTTGTAAAATTTCCTAGACCCTTTCTTACAGCTCTTGGTATGTGACCCCAAATCCCCTCACATCACGTGTCTTTCATCTGTTAACAGCTTCGCCCTTGCTAATTTTCTGAACGACCCTCTCAATTATATTGACACCAGCCCAGTTGGGGCCTTTCAAAACGGTAAAAGAAATGTGTTTTGAATGCATACGTCGTCGTATAAATCAATAGGCAAGCAATTTTGAAACTTCGTTTAAAATATTGTTTTGTAAGTAAATGACTCTTTTTTTTGGATCCCCAGACTTGTGGGCACCTGTTGACTGATTCCCCCTTTTTGACGCCCTCGTGCTCATCCTCAGTCAGGTTAAGTCCCGCGATGAAGATCAAAACACCCACGTTTAGATAAATACAGGGTGCCCCCGCACTATCTGGTCCCCCCTTTTGTGGATTTGTTCCTGGGATCGAGACAAATATATTTCACAATATAAAGACGGGTCTAACGGTGCTTCCTTTTTCGTCTATTTATTTTATAATCTGTAATTTTCAATTTGCATATCCTTTTCTCCTTAGAGATTGTTTGATTCAAAACAGGCTGGGTTTTAAAAGAATAATAATATTACCAAATACAATAGATGCTAGGAAGAATATGGCGCCCGCCGTATTTAATTTGTTAGCCTGTCAGTTGCATGTTGTAGACTTTTTTATGTTAGATCCCCGACTTTCCTACGCTGTGAAAGCACATTATAAGTCAAATGATTGCTTTCAGCATTTCGTTATTATTAAGGGTGTGCCATACCACCAGGACGAAGCTATATGCAGTGTAAATGTTGTAATTTGCGGCACGTTCTTGGACATCTAAACTAAAACTCGTATATTACTACAATGATAAGTAAATTATAAATTTTCTTAAAGAAATTATTGCTGAATTACTTGAAAACCGTGACGGCATTTTGTTATCTACTGATTATACAGGGTGTTCAATCTCTCTGGTCCCCCTTTTGTGGATTTGTTCCTGGGATCGAAACAAACATATTTCACAAAATAAACATGAGTCTACGGTGCTTACTTTATCGTCTGTCTGAATATGTTTTGTACAAAATAATTGATATCTAGAGAACGGTTTGACGATTGAATTCAAACTTGGCATGAAGTTACATCTAATAACGATCTATTTTAAGTTAAGAGCTATTTTATCCATCATGCGTTTCAAAATTGCTATTGTTTGATAACTTCAAAACTAAATTACCCCAAAACCGTACTAGCCCAGATGCAAAAAAAGGTGCCTTAACATTTTTTGTTAAAGGCCAGTCGGTAAAGGTCAATTTAGACCAAAAGTACCAGTAATTTGCAATACGGCTGAATTTTTTTTATAAGTACATTAAAGTATGTAGATTAACATAAAAAAAAAGTTTACCAGTCTATCGATTTCCCAAAGTCGAAAAAAAAATCGATTATCAATTTTTTTCGATTATCCTTAATATTTCGAGCTGGGATGAAGATAGAGGAAAATAAAAAATACCACCGTGTAGGGGAGGTATTTTTCAACAAAAAAGGTCATATGTATTTATTTCGTCCGAGCAATGGTTTGTCTGGAAAAAATTCAATAATGCAGGTATGTATTTTGCAGCAGGGGAAATCACTAGAAGGGGACATCTTATTCATATATGAATCGTTGGCTCATTCTAAATTGGCCGAATTTTAATATATCGAATTGAAACTTGACATAGGAGTTAAAATATATATTTTAAACATTTATGCTGAGTCTCAGATTGTTATCTTGAAAATTACCCGATCTAGGAGTCGATTTCGATTAGTATAACCAGTTCTGTGCACAAGTACTTTCACCTTTCATATTACTTTTTGTGCGTTTCTTGACCAATTGTAAAATGTGGTAACTGCGCTTGAGGAGTAAGTGTCATACCAATAAATTATTTTTAGTTTACAGTCGGTAAAGGTCTAATTATAAATTAACTAAAAGTCCTACGAATCACCCTTAAGGCTCGGCTGACCAAGCCACCATCTTGAATTTCAACTTTCATAAGAGCAATGTTAAACGGGGAATAAGATTACTGTAGTATTAATGATAAGAACATTATTCTGAATGTGTCATTTAAAGGTTAGTTCAGTCCATTTTAATGGTTAACTAAATTTGTTCTTTGACTTAACACAAAATGAAAGTTAACGATTTTTTTCTTTTTCAATAATGCAGATATGAAACATGTGAAAAGATCACCACACCTTTCAAATAAAAGTAAATTCAATAATTTGGGACAATTTATGACGAAAAAATACACGTTATTGTGGAAGCATGTACGCGCCGAGTTTGAGTTCCTACTCGGGGGTTTAGCCTGCACTCTGGTGGTCATCACATCAACTTGTCGCTCGCGGAGGAATACTAGAAAAATAATATATCCGTTAATGTTCAATGTGTGAGAGAAATCTGTGTTTAATAACACATACCACCATCCCACGTAGCACACATACGAAAAAAAAGACGTCGTTTAATGGGATAGATGGTAAATTAACGGTTATTCGTTAATTATTTTACGTCTTTTTTAACACGTCGGTTTTTCGATTGTAATTTACGTTGAAAAAACGTCGCATAGTAGGATATAAAGTTGGAAAACGGTTAGTGGTTAGTTTTTGACGTTTCTTGTAACACGTCATATTTTCGATTGTAATCCTTGGTCGAAATAACGGTAATTTTCCGTTTAAGGGTAACGATTTTATTGAAAACGAAAACAGTCAATAAACGTCTGCTTGTGATCGCATGAAATATTCGTGTGGTTTTAAATTGAGACATACAAATATTACTGGACAAAAACAAGAAGAAAAAACACACTCATCTCTGTACTCTGGAAGCTATTATACTGTTCATTCTATAGAATTTGAGTTTAACAGTTGGAATGGTTATAATTATGCATTCAAGGTAAGTTTTATAACAACTAAGTTAATAGGTAATAAATAGCTTAATGTAATTATTTAATTAATTATTGCAATAAATAAGTTTTATTTTCATAAAACAAAATGAAATATAAGCTAAACATTTTTTCGATGGAAAATTTTCTTATCTACATATTACGTAATTAAAATAATTAATTGTAGTTTATGTAAAATAAAACAAAGTAAAAAGAAAAGTATTTTTCAGTACCGGTATGGTTTTTGGTAAATACGTATATAGCCTAGGCGTACGAATTTGTTAGACATGCAATTGCTGCTGGAATCTGAGGCCATATATATATTTTTATGATTTATTGCTAATTATTTGGTCGGCCAAGTTCAAAACTGTAACTGTATAACTGAGGAGTGAGGACGTTCTTACGTTCCCCTCTTTGTCCCAATAGACCCATTGACCCAACTCAAGGGAGTGCCGAACCAAACCGTGACGTATATTATTATTTTGTATTTGTACTCTCAGCTAGTTCAAAAGAAGAGAAAGTTTCAGTTTTAGTGTTTTTATGGTGCTTTTGCATTTTACGATTTAAATACTGTGTTATTTACCGCTGGACCTTTACCGAAGAGGGGTGTGTTTATTTTAAGTAATAAATAATATGTAGTCTATGCCTATGCTGTTTTACTACGCAAGGCTGCAAACTTGATTCTTCGATCTTCAAACAGTGTTCCTATGTTGTGACGTTGTGACTTGTGATAGATCTCTTTCGATGGAACAGTTTAAAGTTTTATACAATTAATTACTCTTCAAAGTGTAAAATTTCAGGTAAGTTCATAGGCTACCTAATTCTAACATTTTAAAATAACTTGGTAAACTAGTTTGTGTATTGGCTAGGGTTTAATTATTTTTAGGTTATGGCGGTTTCAAAGTTTTATTAGATTATTAATTATATTAGTTTTTAAAAACTTATTAGATTTTATATAATTTGTAGCCTAAGTTACATAAATAAATATAGAATTATTTAATAATAACATCTTTCATGATATGGTGTACATAGCGTAGCCTACCTAGTTAAATAGAAAAAGTAGGCCTAGCCTAGGCTACTTAAAGCAATCTATGAATCTATTGGCCTTCCTATTACAGAAATGTATGAAGTTCATGTAACTATATAGAAAGCCTTTTCTTTTGTAGTGTTTTAAGGAATTTTCTTTATTACAAAATAAGCTAATAGGTATAAATTACTTATAAGGTTACTGTAGGTTATGGTGTAGATTAGTTTTATAGCTCAATCATTATTATAATTTGCATTACATGGTTTATTACACTTACTAGCTAACAAATTACAATAAGTAGTCAAATTTTTGTTTTGTAACAAATTCTAGTCAGAAAACATGTAAGCAATTACTTTTATTAACAAAATTCTGCAGCTGCAGCTGAGTTATGGTTTTTAAGGTTTACCTTCTTATCTAGATTGAGGTACTAGCCTAGTTGGCAAGGTTTTTCGGCGGAAGTTTACTATTTGACCCTAGGCTAACCTATGATAACAGAAATACGAGAATAATAATAAAAAAAAACTTAAAAGGTTCTAACCTATAGTATGTTTACCTGTAGGCCCTAACGGCGTAACTTTACTATTCGACTCTAGCCTAATATTTTTTCAGACAATGACGTTGTTTTACATTCTACTGTTAAATGTTGAATGCAGGTAAACATACTGTGACTAAATAGGTTAGGTCAGAACCTTTTAGGTATTTTTTAAATTATTATTTTTGCATTTCTGTTAGCTCTAGGTTAGCCTAGAGTCGAATAGTAAAGATCCGCCCATTTAACAGTAGAATGTAAAACAACGCCGTTGTCTGCAAA